>OY992879.1:111042683-111352683 GCA_963921405.1 Cepaea hortensis
CCTATGCTACCAATCTTAAAGTTGGACTTAATCAAAATCACACTTTCGCAAAATCAACACTTGCGAGATGAGATGTCCGAGGAGAGCTGCCAATTTAACAATTAGAGACCGAGTAAGAAATGCTGTTATCAGATAGACTGTGGGATCAACACCTTGTGCCACATTTATTGAAAGACAGAAGATCAAGTGGTTTGGCCATGTCGTTAGAATGCAACACCAACAACTACCATCACTGGCCTTACATCAAAGATCATCTGCGACGAGACCAAGAGGACGTCCAAGAAGAAAATGGATTGACGACATCAAAGACATTGTACAATCACACGGAATGACACTATCAAGTGCCGCCCACCGGGCGCTGGAACGCAGATTATTCCTCCCCACGGCGCTTGACGGCAGAAGTGGAAGAAGATGATGATGATGATAGAACATTCACAACCCTATACGCATATAATGGACCAGTCATGGAACGTTCACAACCCTATACGCATATAATGGACCAGTCATGGAACGTCCACAACCCTATACGCATATAATGGACCAATCATGGAACGTTCACAACCCTATACGCATATAATGAACCAGTCATGGAACGTCCACAACCCTATACGCATATAATGGACCAGTCATGGAACGTTCACAACCCTACACGCATATAATGGACCAGTCATGGAACGTCCACAACCCTACACGCATATAATGGACCAGTCATGGAACATCCACAACCCTATACGCATATAATGAACAAGTCATGGAACGTCCACAACCCTATACGCATATAATGAACCAGTCATGGAACGTCCACAACCCTATACGCATATAATGGACCAGTCATGGAACGTTCACAACCCTATACGCATATAATGGACCAGTCATGGAACGTCCACAACCCTATACGCATATAATGGACCAGTCATGGAACGTCCACAACCCTACACGCATATAATGAACCAGTCATGGAACGTCCACAACCCTATACGCATATAATGAACCAGTCATGGAACGTCCACAACCCTATACGCATATAATGAACCAGTCATGGAACGTCCACAACCCTATACGCATATAATGAACCAGTCTTGGAACATCCACAACCCTATACGCATATAATGGAACAGTAATAGATTAAATAAGAGAAACCAACTCATTGGACAAATGGCACCAATACTAAAGATCAAACTTGTATCAGTAGACACTTTTTTTTAAAAAAGCACTTTACAATACAAATCTTCCTACTAACGCTATGCTAGCAATGCCAAACCTGGATAATGACAAAAAGAGAAAAGTGAAATTACAATAACGGAAATGAGATTTCTGAGAAGAAGAGAGAAAAACAAAAATGATGAAATGAGGTCTAAAGTGATGGGTTACAGCAGCGTAAACGATTCATTAGAAAACAGCAAGTTACATGACTCTGCCATATAACTAGGCTACCAACTAACAGTATACCACAACAAGCAATGATGTACAGACCACACAGAAGCAGAAGAGGCCAGCCATGCAAACGACAGATAGCTAGAATAACAGAGTCCATGGTAATCTTGGTACTTGAAGCCCATGAACGGGCACTCTCCAGCTGTTTATGCTTCACCTCGACACCGTAAGGTACAAGAGGAACAAGATGAGATGAGATGATGATGGGCCATAGCGTTGAAAACCCTTCCCAACCCTATATGTATATAATAGAACCGTCATGGCGCGTTCACACCCCTGTATGTATACAATGGAACAGTCATGGAACGTACACACCCCTGTATGTATATAATGGACCAATCATGGATCGTCTACACCCTACACGTATATAATATATGCAGAAATGCGTGGCTGCTGGGCTTCTGGTTGACTGCCACTGCCATTGACGATGAACTGTATTTCGTGGACTGTGTGGGTGAACATCTAGGAAACATCCAGATGGGAAAATGACTGCCGATTCCATCAGAAATGAACTGGGTGCTTTGTGGGGGACTATTGTGTTGACATTCTGGTGGCGGCATTATGCACAGTGTATCTGTGCGGGCTGTTATTTGTCGAGACTCCTGTCTTTTCCACTTTTCACATTGGGCAGTGGGGAGCGTTTTGTGTGATATTCACTGGCACAGGAATGGAGCATAATGGGGATGACCCGTTGCTGTGAAGTTGGAACTGCGACTAACTAACTAACTAACTAACACAACCCAATATGTATGTAATGGAACAGTCGTAGAGCGTTCACAACCCGATATGTATATACTGAAACAGCCATATCGCTTCACAACCATTTATGTATATCATGGAACAACAATCATGAGACGTACGCAACCATCTGGTTATAAAACGAAGCCGATCTTTAGCAGCCGACACTCACACATTTACGAAAGCAGCGTGAGTTGTGAGTATTAGCTGACGCGTGCAGCCATTCCCTCACGCCCAGCTACAGGCTCTAACTCGGGCTCACACAGACAATGGGCAACAAATCAATGGCCCTCCGCCGTTAGCCTTCTTGGTAGTCTCTGTCCAGCAGCGCCGGTCACGGGCGGCGCAGGATCGCAGGTCCCCATCGACCGGCAGCGGGTTCATGGGAACTTTTCAATTATTGAACATTTGTTCTACAGGCGAAATTCAACTCTGAATATATCACTGAATATCTCACTGAATATTTCTCTGAACACATTTAAACATTACTGCCTAACTGAGTTAGAGTACTTTGCGTTATTTCCTGGTTGTGTTATAAATGCAGTTTGAAAGGAGAACTTATTAGCATCGGGATGAAATTATAGTTATTTGTTGACCCTGAAAAATCTATAGGAATATCTTGCTGAATATATCGTTGATTATCTCATTGAATCTCATTCAATATATGGTTGATTATATCATTGAATGCCGGTCTCCGTGGCCTAAGGCTTCCGTGCGCGATTCGTGAGCCGCTCAAATGTTCGAAACACAGCGGCGACCGATTGAGTTGTTGAGTTGAGTTGACTTAAAACCGACATCACTGCACTCAGGACATTCCCATGCGTGCTCAGTCCCCTCGTTCAACAGCCAGCGAAGAGTCATACTACTAATCGTTCCCACCGCTATCTGATTAAAAGCTCCTGGTCTTCCCTCTCAGTTTTCAGATTCTTCCAGAACCCCTGCCTATCTCCCGCAATCTCATTCTTTCCACATATGGGTTCTCAATCTGTTCCTCCGCCTTCTCCACCTGGTCCCACAAGCGCACGACCACCTCCCCCTTGTCCATAGGCAAGATACCACCAAAAAGTGCATTCCCTGCTAGCCTATCAGCCTGTTCATTCCCCCGTACACTCGCATGGCCAGGGCAAAATAGCCATACAATTCTCACAATCTGTGACCTCTGAAGCGACGAGAGCCATTCCACACGAAACATTCCTTTCTCCACATTGCTAAGCATATTCTTTGAATCCGTAATGAACACAACGTGTGTTGCAGTAGTCTCCTCTAGCCACCGGAATGCCGCTGTTACTGCCTCCACCTCCATTCTCATGCTGGAGGTCGTAGTCTCATATGCCAGGCTCTCCTTTTTCAAGACTCGCCCATTAGCCTTTGCAATAAAGCCCCAGCCACTACGCTTGTTTCTCACCACTGACCCATCGGTGTAAATGACTATGTCACCTTGATGTGTGTTGCTCTGAATTAGCTGTTGCACTTTAAACTCAGTGCGGCCCGCTGCCCATTCTCTGCTCTCACGACCCAGTGTTATTATTACATTGTGCCAGTCCGTCATGTCATCCGGAACTTCAACCCACTCTCTTTTATGATTGATGGTCTCTAGATCACACACCTGACTTATAGAAAGTTCTGCCTGTTCTATCCAGGACCTGCCTCGTCTTAGTCTATGACCCTTAACCATATCCATTGCTGCATGCAGCGTGTGATCCCTGTCTGCGGCAATTCTCAGGTACCATTTGGCCTGAAGGACCCTATGTCTATCCGTCATTGTAGGTAGCGCCAGGATATGCCTCATGCAGATAATTGGTGTGTCCTTAGTGCACCCCAGTATTAACCGCATGGCAGCATTCAGTATGCGCTCCAACCTTTCAAGCAGGCTCTTTGATACTGTCAGCAGCCCCAAACCATACTCAATGACATAAATTATTAACTGCTGAAAGAGCCTGTACAGCATCCTCTGATGCCCCGGTTGCTGCCATAGCCCTCAATGCATTAAGTCCCCTACCAGCCTTCACCACCAAATCCTCCACATGATCCTTAAAAGACAAACACTTGTCAAAGGTGATACCCAAGTACTTCAGCTTACTCTCTCGACTAAGAGGACATACATTCAACGTAATACATGGGACGTCTGCCTTGACGATCCGGTTATCCAGGGAGTACCACACAACCGATGCCTTGTCTGGGTTTAAAATGGCCCCTGCGTCCCTGCACCACTTCGTCACCTTGTTTACCGCCACCTGTACGTCTTTCGCCAAACTGGCCCTGTCTCTGCTCTATCTGTACACCAGCACATCATCTGCAAATGTCAAGATTCTACCCACACCTGGTGTCTCAATAGCTGTGATTTTGCTGGTGTAGACATTAAAGAGCACAGGGGACAAGGCAGATCCCTGCGGCAACCCAGGTGTAATAGTACAGGGGTCAGAAGTTCAGGTACCCATGCGCAGTGCAACCTTACGCTCATAAAGGACTGCCGCAACCCATCTAACAAGGCAAGGGCAGACTTTCATGTCCAACAGTGTGTATATCAACCGATCATACCTGACCCTGTTATACGCATCCTCCAGGTCAAGAGCTACCGCCACTGTCTCTTGTTTATCCTGGAAGCCCTCGTAGACATCAAATGCAAAAGTTGCAGCATTGGCCAAGGTGTCCTTTCCAGGCCGGTAGCTCCCGAGTCCTTGGGGAAGCAGATTCCGACTGTCCAAATGTTGCTTGAGCCTGCGTGCTCCTATTTTTTCGAGGACTTTGCTATACGTGTTTTGCAGGGTTATGATTCGGTATCCATTAAGTCTGGAGTGGTCCTTACCTGGCTTTGGGAGTGGGACCAGGTAGCTATGCAGCCAATCGTGGGATATTTCCGCCGTATTGATGCTTAGGCTGAAACAAAGAGCCATCTCCTCCAAGTCCCCATCATTTATGTTCCTCATATGGGAGTATCTCACCCCATCTGGACCTGGCGCTGTGTCTTTAGCCCGCTTCAGTACCCGTTTAATGTTATCCGGCGACCGATTTGGCAGCAGTTTTAACGTGTTGGTATGGAAGCCGGTCGTTCAGAAAGCAATGGCAAACTACTGAACGTAAAACTTTCCAAGACATCAACAACAGCAGTAAAATGTTGGTGTTGACAGCGATGTCCTGTAAATGATATGCACTAAAGAAATCTCATTGAATATATCCCTGATTATATGGTCACACCCAGTTATGCGCTATAGAAGTCAGCATGACTGACTGAGCATGCATGTGTCTACGTTTTACCTACTTCAGTCAGCATGACTGACTGAGCATGCATGTGTGTACGTTTTACCTACTTCAGTCAGCATGACTGACTGAGCATGCATGTGTCTACGTTTTACCTACTTCAGTCAGCATGACTGACTGGGCATGCATGTGTGTACGTTTTACCTACTTCAGTCAGCATGACTGACTGAGCATGCATGTGTGTACGTTTTACCTACTTCAGTCAGTATGACTGACTGAGCATGCATGTGTCTACGTTTTACCTACTTCAGTCAGCATGACTGACTGAGCATGCATGTGTGTAAGTTTTACCTACTTCAGTCAGCATAACTGACTGAGCATGCATGTGTGTACGGTTTACCTACTTCAGTCAGTATGACTGACTGAGCATGCATATGTCTACGTTTTACCTACTTCAGTCAGCATGACTGACTGAGCATGCATGTGTGTAAGTTTTACCTACTTCAGTCAGCATAACTGACTGAGCATGCATGTGTGTAAGTTTTACCTACTTCAGTCAGCATGACTGACTGAGCATGCATGTGTGTAAGTTTTACCTACTTCAGTCAGCATGACTGACTGAGCATGCATGTGTGTAAGTTTTACCTAGTTTAGACAGATTCCATCCCCGGGGCTGGCTCCATCCACCCACGGGTGGGATTTGTCCCCTAATACGTATGAAAGGGCAGTTGTCTTGCTTTTAGCGATTTCCAGAAGCCCTGCGATTTTTATGACGCCCAGCTTGCACACGGGACCTCCTGTTTTTCGCCCTTATCCAAGACTTCACTACCCACGAGATCAGGGGCGCGTGTGATATCAGTAGAAACCCATGGTTCTTGGTTAAACGCCCAGTCATATTCTGGGATCGGAACCTAGAAACTTCTTGTCCTGGGGTGGACAACCTAACATCTCAGCTATGTTTCCCACCCCACCCTTTATGAGTATCATTGTTACCCTTCATATCATATAAATTTAGAAAAGATTCCAGATTGGACTCGTACACCTGCTGTAGAAACAGTAGCTCTAGTAACAGTGGTGTCACCGTAACCATGGACTATATAGTCAAGTTGATCGGTCGAGAGAGTCTGTAGCAGCGATTTGTGACAAGTTCTATGTGAATCAACTGTGTGAGTGATTATACCATCCATCTGTCTCTACCTATAACTGTGTGAGCATGTGTGTGTGATTATACCTCCTTCTGTCTCTCTCCCTACAACTTGTGTGCGTCTGTGATTATACCATCCTTCTACCTCTCCCTACAACTCTGTGTGTGAGTGTGTGTGTGTGTGTGAGATTATACCATCCTTCTGTCTCTCCTTACAACAGAGTCTCACCTGTATCTCCCTACACCTGTGTCTCACCTGTATCTCCCTACAACTGTGTCTCGCCTGTAACTCCCTACAACATGTCTCACTTGTATCTCTCTACAAATGTGTTTCACCTGTAACTCACTACAACTGTGTACCACCTGTATCTCCTTACAACTGAATCTCACCTGTATCTGCTTACAAGTTCTCACCTATATCCCATTACAACAGTGTCTCGCCTGTATCTCCCTGCAGCTGTGTCTCACCTTTATCTCCCTACAACTGTGTCTCACCTGTATCTCCCTACAACTGTGTCTCACCTTTATCTCCCTACAACTGTGTCTCAACTGTATCCCATTACAACTGTGTCTCACCTGTAACTCCCTACAACTGTGTCTCACCTGTATCTCCCTACAACAGTGTCTCACTTGTATCTCACTGCTGGGAAAGTTGCCGGTAAACAACTCTACTTCCATTAAAAATTAGCAAGGGAGGGAAGGCGGTTAGGCATACTCTGTCTATGAAAGAACCTATCGCTAGTTTGGATATACAGAATAAAGTACATGTCTATGAAAGAACCTATCGCTAGTTTGGATATACAGAATAAAGTACATGTCTATGAAAGAATATATCGCTAATTTGGATATACAGAATAAAGTAAATAAAGTACATGTCTATGAAAGAACACATCGCTAGTTTGGATATACAGAATAACGTTCATGTGTATGAAAGAACCTATCGTAGTTTGGATATACACGATAAAGTACATGTCTATGAAAGAACCTATCGCTAGTTTGGATATACAGAATAAAGTACATGTCTATGAAAGAACCTATCGCTAGTTTAGATGTACAGAATAAAGTACATGTCTATGAAAGAACCTATCGTAGTTTGGTTATACGCGATAAAGTACATGTCTATGAAAACAACCTATCGTTAGTTTAGATGTACTGAATATAGTACATGTCTATGAAAGAACCTATCGCTAGTTTAGATGTACAGAATAAAGTACATGTCGCCAGGCGTATTGGGCATATGTTGCTAAACCCATACTTTTACTTTTATCAACCAATCGGCACTAGGTTGAAAATGTGGTTCTTGATCTGACATTTTTATAAACCAATCGGCACTAGATGGAAAATGTGGTTCTTGATTTGACATTTTTATAAACCAATCGGCACTAGATGGAAAATGTGGTTCTTGATTTGACATTTTTATAAAACAATCGGCACTAGATTGAAAATGTGGTTCTTGATTTGACATTTTTATAAAACAATCGGCACTAGATGGAAAATGTGGTTCTTGATTTGACATTTTTATAAAACAATCGGCACTAGATTGAAAATGTGGTTCTTGATTTGACATTTTTATAAACCAATCGGCACTAAAACTACTGAGCGTAATCTTGCCAAGAAATCAACAGACTGCTGAAAGATGCTGCTCTTGACAGCTATGTCCTGTAAACGATAAGCAAAAATAAAAAAAAAAATAAAAAATCGGCAGTAAATGGAAAATGTGGTCCTTGATTTTACATTGTTATAGACAACAGGGGGACGCAGAGGTGTTTCCAAGGCACCAGGGCTGGGTTATATACTGGCCAAGACCTATTGACGCGTCCTCGTCGAGCGTCCTGGGCAACAGGTCCCTTCGGGGTCCTGGCTAAAGTCAGTAGGATCGCAGATTCCTCCGAAGTCGGAGAGTGTCTGCCTGTACGGCGAGGAACCACCAGTCTGCACACCAATAAGCCAGACATGGGACAACGGATACTCACGCAAACCTCAGGTTCTGTATGACATCACACTGATGTTGGACAACAGGATGTCTTCATCCGACATACAGGACTTCGCGTTGGAGCTCAAGCCAACGAACACAAGCAAGCAAGCAGCAAGCATAGACAACAGGCTGATATTACCTTCGATTGTGGAGACGCTAGCAATAAGTACTAGATCCAACTAGGACATGAACTCTGACCTACGTGTTGTGTCCAAGACAGTACTGTCAACTTCTATTATTATTTTGGTATCAAACTGGCAAGAGTGCCACAAATAATTATGCTGTCGTTCTTAAAGTATATGACAGGTAGGGGTGACGCCGCGCTCCCTGTCTTGAAGCAGTTCCCCCCTACCACGACTGGGACAATGAATCTGGATCTCCTGGGGCGACCGGGGATGACCAGAAGACAAATATGATACTGTTCTACTATAGAGCAGTTGTTATCCTCTCGGGGGAATAGCAGTCACAATACATTCTTTCCGTCTGCACAAGACTGGTTGGAAACACACGATTGCCGAAGCCTCAGCATATTTGAGCAATCGTTTATTATTCGTCGAATACAAAATACGAAACGCCCTGTTATGTGTTAAGTTTATGGCCGCAATTTAGCAGGAGGCATTTTGAAACTATTGTTTATTGCTTCTTTGTTTAAATTCGCTAAGGGGAAACATTATTTTCAAATTTAGGAAACACATGAATAGACAGTAACATGTGTCACTTGTCAAATCATTGTGTTTTGATACAACATTTTACAACTTAGATATTGGGCAACCTAGACAGGAAGTAGGATATTTCCTGTTTAAATATATACATTCTAGGGTAACTGAACACTTGTGCTTGTTCGCAATGACAATTGCTCTGATTATGTGGGTATATTAATCCCCCTAGACGTTTTATAATGTTTGAACAATCGATAATCAAACGCCCACACTTTAGACAATCTTTACAACTCAATATAACTGTTAGAAAGATGAAAACTAGGAAGGCTGAGTTGAATGAGAGAGAGAGAGGAGAGAGAGAGAGAGAGAGAGAGAGAGAGAGAGAGAGAGAGAAAGAGAGAGAGAGAGAGACTTATAAATAGACGGTACCTACTCCACTGTCACAAAAACATCTAACCGTAAAATGGTTCGTTGTGTTACCCCCACTTGCACCTACTATCTAATGGAAATGTGTTACCTCCACCTGCATATACCATCTAACGGAGATGTTAGCTGTGTACCCTCAACCTGTATATACCATCTAACGGAGATGTTAGTTGTGCTACCTCCACCTGTATATACCATCTAACGGAGATGTTAGTTGTGCTACCTCCACCTGTATATACCATCTAACGGTGATATTAGTTGTGCTACCTCCATCTGTATATACCATCTAACGGAGATGTTAGTTGTGCTACCTCCATCTGTATATACCATCTAACGGAGATATTAGTTGTGTCACCTCCACCTGTATATACCATCTAACGAAGATATTAGTTGTATCACCTCCACCTGTATATACCATCTAACGGAGATGTTAGTTGTGTCACCTCCACCTGTATATACCATCTAACGAAGATATTAGTTGTGTCACCTCCACCTGTATATACCATCTAACGGAGATGTTAGTTGTGTCACCACCACCTGTATATACCATCTAACGGAGATGTTAGTTGTGTCACCACCACCTGTATATACCATCTAACGGAGATGTTAGTTGTGTCACCTCCACCTGTATATACCATCTAACGGAGATGTTAGTTGTGTCACCTCCACCTGTATATACCATCTAACGGAGATGTTAGTTGTGTCACCTCCATCTGTATATACCATCTAACGTAGATATTAGTTGTGTCACCTCCACCTGTATATACCATCTAACGGAGATGTTAGTTGTGTCACCTCCACCTGTATATACCATCTAACGGAGATGTTAGTTTTGTCACCTCCACCTGTATATACCATCTAACGGAGATGTTAGTTTTGTCACCTCCACCTGTATATACCATCTAACGGAGATGTTAGTTGTGTCACCTCCACCTGTACATACCATCTAACGGAGATGTTAGTTGTGCTACCTCCATCTGTATATACCATCTAACGGAGATATTAGTTGTGTCACCTCCACCTGTATATACCATCTAACGGAGATATTAGTTGTGCTACCTCCATCTGTATATACCATCTAACGGAGATATTAGTTGTGTCACCTCCACCTGTATATACCATCTAACGTAGATGTTAGTTGTGTCACCTCCACCTGTATATACCATCTAACGGAGATGTTAGTTGTGTCACCTCCACCTGTATATACCATCTAACGGAGATGTTAGTTGTGTCACCTCCACTTGTATATACCATCTAACGGAGATGTTAGTTTTGTCACCTCCACCTGTATATACCATCTAACGGAGATGTTAGTTGTGTCACCTCCACCTGTATATACCATCTAACGGAGATGTTAGTTGTGTCACCTTCACCTGTACATACCATCTAACGGAGATGTTAGTTGTGTCACCTCCACCTGTATATACCATCTAACGGAGATGTTAGTTGTGTCACCTCCACCTGTATATACCATCTAATGGAGATATTAGTTGTGTCACCTCCACCTGTATATACCATCTAACGGAGATATTAGTTGTGCTACCTCCATCTGTATATACCATCTAACGGAGATGTTAGTTGTGTCACCTCCACCTGTTTATACCATCTAACGGAGATATTAGTTGTGTCACCTCCACCTGTATATACCATCTAACGGAGATATTAGTTGTGTCACCTCCATCTGTATATACCATCTAACGGAGATATTAGTTGTGCTACCTCCACCTGTATATACCATCTAACGGAGATATTAGTTGTGTCACCTCCACCTGTATATACCATCTAACGGAGATATTAGTTGTGCTACCTCCATCTGTATATACCATCTAACGGAGATGTTAGTTGTGTCACCTCCATCTGTATATACCATCTAACGGAGATGTTAGTTGTGTCACCTCCACCTGTATATACCATCTAACGGAGATGTTAGTTGTGTCACCTCCACCTGTATATACCATCTAACGGAGATATTAGTTGTGTCACCTCCACCTGTATATACCATCTAACGGAGATAGTAGTTGTGCTACCTCCATCTGTATATACCATCTAACGGAGATAGTAGTTGTGCTACCTCCATCTGTATATACCATCTAACGGAGATGGTAGTTGTGTCACCTCCACCTGTATATACCATCTAACGGAGATGTTAGTTGTGTCACCTCCACCTGTATATACCACCTAACGGAGATGTTAGTTGTGTCACCTCCACCTGTATATACCATCTAACGGAGATGTTAGTTGTGTCACCTCCACCTGTATATACCATCTAACGGAGATGTTAGTTGTGTCACCTCCACCTGTATATACCATCTAACGGAGATGTTAGTTGTGTCACCTCCACCTGTATATACTATCTGGAAACACACACAGTCACTATTGAGGGCTGGACGCCAGACCACGATGTTGACACAAACTACCTACCATACACGACATTGCTGCATAATCTGTTGGTAAAGCGACATTTGGTCATACACGTATTTACAAAGCGGCATTTGTTCATACATGTATATATGCTTGGCTATGCAGATGTAGATATTATAGGGGAAAATGAACACAAGACATTGGAAATATTGACTCAAAGAAAAAAGCCCAACAGATGGGGCTGGTTATCAACCAAGATAAGACAGAATATATGGTAATTTCAAGAGAAGGAACAGCTAAAATCTCTGGCCTCATACAAATAGATAATATGACAATTAAAAGAACGGAAACATACAAATACCTGGGTACAATCTTCATCTGCTCCAACATCATAAGGGAAGAAATACAAACTAGAATCAATTCTGGAAATAAGATATACCATGCACTACAACATCTACTAAAATCAAATGCGCTATCTCGTAACACCAAAATCACAATATACAAAACACTCATCAGACCAGTTGTGCTGTATGGCTCTGAAACCTGGAGTACAACGAAAGGAGATAAGTCTTGTTACAAACCTTTGAGAACAAAGTTTTAAGACTCATCTTTGGACCCATTAGGGATACACAAAGTGGAGAGTGGAAAAGAAGAAGTAACAAAGACATTTATGATTTGTTTAAGTCCCCGCTAATCACTGGTATCATGAAGGCTAATAGACTACAATGGCTGGGGCATATAGAAAGAATGGAAGATAATAGGGAAACAAAACTCGCTTACACTCAGGAAATAAATGACCGTTGACCCCGAGGTAGACCAAGAAGATGGTGGAGAGATAATATATATACAGACCTACAAGCACTTGGAATCAACGACTGGCAAGAGAAGGTTAACCAGAGAGACGAATGGAGACGGATTGTACCTGCAGCAAAGAACCTCAATGGCTCGGAACGCTGAAGAAGAAGAAGAAGAATGCATATACAAAGCCAAATTTCGTCATACACGTATTTACAAAGAGACATTTGGTCATACACGTATTTACAAAGCGACATTTGGTCATACATGTATTTACAAAGCGACATTTGGTCATACATGTATATACAAAGCCACATTTCGTCATACACGTATTTACAAAGCGACATTTGGTCATACATATATATACAAAGCCACATTTCGTCATACGTGTATTTACAAAACGACATTTGGTCATACATGTGTTTATAAAGCGACATTTGGTCATACATGTGTTTATAAGCCTAAGCAGAAAACGTGACCCATGGTGGCATTGTGGCTGGACATTGTGGCCAGCGGTTCGATCCGCATTGAAATGGATTTGAATTCTTTTTATTTGAACTGTCCACCCTTGTTAGCCCTGCCTAGGGTTCCAAATGTTGCTGTATGTAGCCGAGGCGCGGTGTTGGGGTGAGCGCCCAACATTGCTTAAATACCTCAATGGCTCGTGAATACATAACCTATGCAGCAAAAGTCCAACTCCTGGCCTTCCGTGGCGGAACTGTTTAAACTAACAGGAGAAGGGGCGACGGCGAGTCTCTGGCGCCGGAAAATAACCAGTATGCTCTAGATGTGTATGCAGGTACATGCATGCGCAGACAGGTGTGTGCGCGTGTACACATCTACACTCTAGTGAGACCACAGTCTGCTCTAGCAAAGAAAGGTGCTGAAGACGGAGGCAACCAGCCAAGAGGCGCACCACAGAAATCAGGATGCCACGCAATCACGCAAAATGGAATATGTCGACTACTGCTAATTGTTATGGTGCTCGCCCTGCTTTGGACCCCCAGGCAGGTGCAGTGCCGGGCCCTATGTCTCGAAAGGGTCCAGCCCCAACTACTGGAGGTCCTTCTCAGATGTCCTGTGGAGCCAGGGGACATGAGAATAGGACGACTGGCCATACTAAACAAAGACTTAAAATAATGCACTGGAATGCGGAGGGAGTCAGCAACAACAAAAATAGAATTAGGAAAAATCTTGGACCAAGAAAAAGTAAGCATATGTTGCTTGCAAAAAACTCACCTTAATGAAAATATAGCCTTCAAAATCAGAGGCTACCAGTGTTACCGATCTGACCGAAAGGACAGGCGAAAAGGTGGGATACTGACCCTTGTAAAAAATAACATCATGGCTTCCCAAATCGAAGTCTACATGGAAGGGGCTGAGTATCAGACACTTAAACTTAAGACAGGTAATACAGACCTACATCTGATCAATTACTACTGTCCAAGTGACCGCCCACAGGCACTGGACACACTACCACTAAAAGAAAAAATGATAGTGTGTGGCGATTTCAACAGCCACTCGCAGAGCTGGGGCTATGATCACATGGACCAGAGAGGAGAGAGACTGGAAGACTGGCAGGATGAGAATAGATTCATCTTGATTAACAAGCCGTCCGACCCACATACTTTCTACTCGAGATCATGGCACTCTACAACTACACCTGACCTGGCTTTTCATTCACCAGACCTGGAGTGGAACATTACACGAATTGTTGGGAAACAACTTGGTGGCAGTGACCATCGGCCAGTCTTTCTAACCGTAGAAAATGAGCTTGTAAGTGAAAGCAGCACCCTCTCGAGGTGGAACTACAAGAAAGCAGACTGGGCAATGTACAAGCATCGCACCAGCATACTGGTTAGAAACCTGAACACTGAGAAAGACATAAATAACGTAGTTGAAGAGTTTGGGAAATGCATGCTACAGGCAGCGCGAGAAACAGTACCAAGAGGAGCCCGTAAACAATATAAACCCTACTGGACTAGTGAACTGGAACAGTTGCATAATGATTTGGAAGTGTGTAGAAAGCAAGCAGAGGCCACACCCATCCAAAAGCACCACAATAAATTCCAGCACGCAAAAGCCAAATTTCAAAGGGCCAAGCTGCAGGCTAGACGGAAAAGCTGGCAGGAGAAAACGGAGTCTCTGAACTTTGAAAGAGACACAAGGAAATTGTGGAAGCTAATAAAACAGCTTAATGGCGAGGGCACAGGGAGAAACTCAAAAATTGCGCTACATAAAGATGGAAAAATCTTAACAAGAAAGCAAGCAGCTGACCATTTTGCGGACTCATTCGCACAAGATAACAATATCAAAATTAGTCCAGAGAAACAACAAGAGATTCGAGAGAAACGACTACATACAGGACAGAAGGAAATAGTACATGAGGTTCTGGAGGCACCCATCACAATCAGCGAACTGGAGCTAGCCATATCAAAACTGAAAATGAGAAAGTCACCAGGAGCTGATGGTATCTCCAATGAAATGATCAGGAACCTAGGAACAGAGGCCAAAACAAAGCTGTTCCAGATCTTCAATAACAGCTGGACCTTAGGCAGTGTTCCACAAGCCTGGAGAGAAGCAATCATGATACCCCTCCTAAAATCAGGGAAAAATAGTTCCATTGCCTCTAGCTACAGACCAATTAGCCTCACCAGCTGTCTCTGCAAAACACTGGAGCGCATCATCAATCACAGACTGCAGTGGTACATTGAAAGTAAAAACATCCTTGTGCCACAGCAGGCTGGCTTTAGGCAGTGCTACTCTACGGAAGATCAGACAACCTACCTCTCTCAAGAAATTGAGGATGCATTCCAAGAGAAGAAGCTGGTGCTTGCGGCATGGATAGATCTGAAGAAAGCCTTTGACAAAGTCTGGAAAGAAGGTCTGATGAAGAAACTGAGAAACTGCAAAGTCAATGGAAGAATGTACAAATGGGTGAAAGCATACTTGCACAACAGAAGAGCCCGAGTACAGATAGACGGACTCAAGAGCAAGAAAGTACTACTGCGTCACGGTGTTCCCCAGGGCGGAGTCTTGTCCCCCACACTTTTTCTAATCTTCATCAATGATCTTGTTGCTCACCTACCGCATGGAATTAAAGCGGCAATGTACGCCGATGACCTGGTTCTATGGAGCACAAATGAATATGCATCAGTGGCCACCAGATTGCTACAAAGAGCTGTAGATACATTTGCTGCATGGGCAAATAGATGGTGTGTCAGCATAAACACTGACAAGTGCAGCACCACCCTATTTACCCTGTCTCCAAAACAAAAGGCAGGGATCATCCAGATAAATGGAACACCCCTAAGAGAAGATAAAGAACCAACATACCTTGGAGTAACATTTGATGGCAGGCTGACATGGAGAAAGCACATCAACAAAGCAGTAGCAAAAGCCAGAAGGAAAATAGCCATTCTGAGAAAGCTAAGTGGAACCACATGGGGAGCCAGTGGGAAAATACTTAGCAAAGTTTACCAACAGAGCATACGACCACACCTGGAATATGGGTCAACTGCGTGGTGTTCAGCATCAAAAACCACACTACAAGAGCTGGACAAGGTGCAAAATCAAGCACTTAGAGTCACCACAGGAGGGATGAGATCAACCCCTATAGTGGAAATGGAAAAGATGGGGAGGACACAGGTACTGAGTGAGCGCAGAGATACGAAAATGCTAATACAAGCAGAAAAGTTCCTCAGCTTGCCAGGCCACCCTATGAAGAACAGATTTGAAAACCTAGCTATGGGGCGGTTGAAAAGAAGTAGTTTTATCCACCAGGCCAAACGACTCTGCAGAGAAACCACTGATCTGCCCACAGTTGGTATCCCCCTAACAACTATTCCAGAGCGAACTCCATGGAAAGATGAGCATAGACTATCGTTACAAATCCAGACAAAAGTGAGAGGTATATTTGACAAGGAAGAACAGAATAGTGTGCAGCGCAGAACAGCCACTCTCAGCTTCCTTGATGAAGAATACCCACAGGACCTCTGGATCCGAGTCTACACAGATGGGTCGGCACAAAATGCTGTTCGAAATGGAGGAGCGGGAGTGTACATAGAATACCCAAATAATACTAGGGACACAGCCAGAGTACCGACAGGAAAGTACTGCCATAACTATGATGCCGAAATTGAGGCAATCAAGATAGCAACAGAGAAATTACTAAATAACAGCAATGGTACACAACCTGTGGTGCTACTGACAGATGCAAAATCAGTACTCGAGGCGCTCCTCTCTGGGAAATTGCCAGTACTAAGGAACTTAGTACTTTCTGAACTTAGCAGTCAGCATAAAGTCACCATACAGTGGATACCATCCCACTGTGGAGTACCCGGAAACGACAGGGCTGATCAATTGGCTAAGGAAGGAGCCAAAGAAGAACAGCCTGATGTGCCCGTTACATACCACCAAAAGAAAAGAATGATCAAATCAGTCAGAAAGCCACCAAAACCTGCTCAAGATGACTACCACGTTATGGACACAGACCAGAACAAGTCATTATTCTGCGCCTCAGGACAAGACACAATAGATTACGCAACCACATGTATACAAAATTCAAGATTGGTGAAACAGCCATGTGCACATACAGCAGAGCACATACTCCAAGACTGCCCAAAATATAACACATCTAGGCAAACCTTCTGGCCTAGAGAGACGACAGTGGAAGATAAACTCTATGGACCACTGTGTGAACTGGAAAAAAAAACAGTTCAATTCATGCAAGAGACGACATTGCAGATATAGACATATTTCAAGCGAACGAAAGAAGAAGAAGAAGAAGCCCTGCCTAAACTGGCTTATGAAACAAAGGCGGTCGGTGAGTTAATGACATCACCCTTAAGTGTCAACTGGTCTATAGAAATATGTCTAGCAATAATTGCCCAGTGTGGCTTATTGTGAGTGAATGGGGCCGTTGCCTTTTTGGTTTACAACGCAGACAATAGACAACTGTTACTGAAGTCAACTCAACATGAAATGATCTCATAGAGAGCAAGGTCTCCCGAGGCAGTGCTGACATTTCCAGGTTGTACGTGAAATCTTTACATAGCTCGCAGTAATGGATGGCTGTCGCAGTAATGGATGGCTGTCGCAGTAATGGATGACTGTCGCAGTAATGCGTGACTGTCTCAGTAATGGGTGACTGTCTCAGTAATAGATTAATGTCGCAGTAATAGATGACAGTCGCAGTAATGGATGACTGTCTCAGAAATGGATGACTGTCACAGTAATAGATGACTGTCTCAGTAATGGGTGACTCGCAGTAATAGATGACTGTCACAGTAATAGATACTGTCTCAGTAATGGGTGACTGTCGCAGTAATGGATGACTGTCGGAGTAATGGATGGCTGTCGCAGTAATGGATGGCTGTCGCAGTAATGGATGACTGTCGGAGTAATGGATGGCTGTCGCAGTAATGGGTGGCTGTCTCAATAATGGGTGACTGTCGCAATAATGGATGGCTGTCGCAGTAATGGGTGACTGTCTCGGTAATGGGTGACTGTCGCAGTAATGGGTGACTGTCGCAGTAATGGATGACTGTCGCAGTAATGGGTGACTGTCGCAGTAATGGATGGCTGTCGCAGTAATGGGTGACTGTCGCAGTAATGGATGACTGTCTCAGTAATGGATGACTGTCTCAGTAATGGATGACTGTCTCAGTAATGGATGACTGTCTCAGTAATGGATGACTGTCTCAGTAATGGATGACTGTCTCAGTAATGGATGACTGTCTCAGTAATGGATGACTGTCTCAGTAATGGATGACTGACAGAATGTTGGTACACTCGCTAGCCGTGGTTTTGATTTAACAACAAATAATAAAAGGCATATTTACCAGAGACATGTCACCCACATCCACTATGTTGGCTATACACAAGCACCAGAGCTCGGAGACTAACAGATGGCATACAGATGGAGAAGTTAAACTGAACATGACGAAAACATGTACCAGTAACAAAAGCGATGAGAGAACAACTAAATCGCCTGTTTAAAGCAATAAATTAAAGGGAAACGTCGATATACGCATGACAACAATATTTCAATGAGAAAAACAAAGTTATCAGAACAATGGGAATTCGTGAATAGACATGGAAAACAAAGTCCATAAACAAAAATGAAATCATGTACAGACAGAGAAAAGCATCACGATAGAATCATGTGAAATTTCCTAGACGCACAGAAAACAATGACAACAGATCATTTGAAATCACCCAGAAGAACGGAAATCAATGAAGATATAGAAATATGAAATCACGTGGCTAGATGAAAAAGCAGTGGTAACAGAGCAAAATGAAATAGAGAAATAGACAACAGTGACGATACAACATCATTAAACAACGTAACGCACGGAAAACAATAACGATTAAGCGATAATAAATCAATCAATCAATCATGTGCCATGCCGGAAAGCGTGGGCGGTCATGACTCGCCATTTCACTCGATCACCAGCGTCGTGGATCAGCTCAGTGTTCCTGTCTCGTCCATGCCATGTGGCCAAGCTATCCAGGTATTTTCCTCTCGGTCTTCCTCCTGGTCTGTTCCCTTCGATCTTGCCAGTTGTCACCAAGTTCTCCAATCCATTTCTTCTCATAACATGTCCAAAAAAGTTTGACCGTCTACGTCTAATTTCTCTAATCAATTTACGAGTTTCATTTGTCTCCTGTAGTACTTGGTCATTGGTTTTTCTATCTATCCATGGTATTCTTTGCATTTTCCTCAGGAACCACATTTCCGCAGGCATCAGATGTTTTTCAGCTTGACTGCTCATTGTCCAAGTTTCACATCCATACAAAAGAACAGGCTCTATGAATCCCCTCAACACTCTTTTCCTCGTTTCAATTGATAAAGCAATCTGAAATACCATAATGACACCAAAACCATGCTCTAAAAGTGTAGAGACAGAAAACTACGACGGTAGAACAGTAAGAACGTACAAATAAACATGCGGAAAATAATGGCAATGCAAGTTTACAGATTTGTAAAACAAGGAGCAAGACTACAGGAGTATGCGTTTATTCACACACAAAAATGGGATGGGGTGTCCCTTTACTACTTTTTTGTTTTTGTTTTGCATATCCTATTTACAGAACATCGCTGTCAACACTAGCATTTTACTGCTGTTGTTGATGTCTTGGCAAGTTTTACGTTCAATAGTTTGCCATGGCTTTCTGAACGACCGGCTCCCATACCAACACGTTAAAACCCCAGCGCGACACTGTCTGCTGCCATATCGGTCGCCTCTGTGTTTCGAGCGCATGGTAATCGGCTTACGAATCGCGTTCGCAAGCCTTTGGGCCACGGAGAGGGCATCTTTACCACTTTACCGTAGTGAAAAATGTGAAACGGAGATGTGGAAATAACTACTAAGAAACATTATTGCAATGACAACAAACATCAGTAACACGCGAAAATACAAACACCAATAGTCCCAACAGACAAACCTCGAAAAAGCAGAAACATGGAAAAGAATCATCGCCAGAAAGCTGAAAAGAATAGACAACATTGTAAGGACCAGGTTGAAGGTCTGATTGACATGAAGGAAGAACTGGTGCTGCTGATATACGCTCCATGGAAGAAAGGCTCGAAGAAACACTAGGCAGTAATATGAAATGTTTACTTAAAAAATATACTTACACTACCGCTCGCCATTACTGTCTAAAATACGCCATTCTCGTATCCAGCGGACTGAAGCCGACAATTGAAGTAGCACACGGAGTCGGCGGTTGGAGAAGAAAACGTTATCTCACATAAGAATTGGGTGGATGAAGTACATAATCCTAGGTTCAGAAACACGTCTCCAGGAGCCGCATCCATGAATACGATCATATCAATGCGTCATTGTGGCACCACATCATTTCAACAAATGGTTGCAGACGTGTGTAGAATTACATTACCATTTCTGGCACAGGAATCGAGAACTGAGTGGGGGGAAGCCCAAGATGCAACATGGACAGATCGATGGCAGTGTGAACGCGGCTTCGGGACGCAGTCTTCATATGGAGGTTAGCTATAGACAGAATGGGAGGTTAGCTATAGACAGAATGGGAAGTTAGCTATAGACAGAATGGGAGGTTAGCTATAGACAGAATGGGGGGTTAGCTATAGACAGAATGGGAGGTTAGCTAAAGACAGAATGGGAAGTTAGCTATAGACAGAATGGGAGGTAAGCTATAGACAGAATGGGAGGATAGCTATAGACAGAATGGGAGGTTGCAGCATGTTTCATGATTAGATTGCAACTGTAAGAGGGTAAGGCCAACATTTCAGAGATGGCAACTTTCAGGGAAAACGAGAACATTTTAGAGATAACTTTCAGAGGATAAGAAGAACATTTTACAGGTGACAACTTTCAGAGGATAAGGAGAACATTTTAGAGATAAATGTCAAAGGATAAGGAGAACATTTTAGAGATAAATGTCAAAGGATAAGGAGAACATTTTAGAGATAACTATCAGAGGATAAGGAGAACATTTTAGAGATGATAACTATCAAAGGATAAGAAGAACATTTTACAGGTGACAACTTTCAGAGGAGAAGGAGACCATTTTAGAGCTGACAACAGTCTGAGGATAAGACCAACATGTTAGAGATAACTATCAGAGGATAAGGAGGACATTTTAGAGATAATATTAGAGGGTAAGGAGAACATTTTAGAGATGATAACTTTCAGAGGGTAAGGAGAACATTTCAGAGATAACTGTCAAAGTATAAGAGGAATTATACTTCACTAATCAGGATTTGTAAATGTTTGGACACAGAGGGATCGGACTTCAGGGCTCTACCGCATAATCACGAATAATCATATCAATAAATCAATCAATCAATCAATCAATCAATCAATCAGTCAATCAAACGAAAGGACAAACGATAATTGTGAATCGCGTATTTATATCCGGACACTGCCCCTAGTACAGGTGCTGTTTAAATGACAAGAGAGGGTGCTCGTCGCTTGCCACGTAAAATGTCTGAGACCAGCTGTTGGTTTTACTGGCAGAGACACGGCCATTAGAAATGTCTGAGATGCCTGTATGGAATATGTACATTAGAAATGTCTGACAGAGTCCAAGGGAATATCGATGCATGACGCCCATAAGCGGGCACTCTCCTGCTGTTTATACTTCACCTCGACACCGCAAGGTATAAGAGGAACATGTTGAGATGAGATGAGATGAGATGAGACCAAACTTAGAATATTCAACTCTAACATTAAACAAGTACTCACATAGATGAGAAACACGGAGAACAAGGACATCAGTCACAAACAAACCACAAACATTCACTCCTTGGTTAGTTAGTTGCATATCCTTTGCAGGACGTCGCAGTCAACCCCAGCATTTTCTGTCTGTTTGTGATCTCTTGGCAAGTTTACTTTCAGTGGTTTGCCATTGCTTTCTGAACAACCGACACCCATAACATTTTATTTTTTAAAAACCAACGCAAGGCGGTCTTCTGCCAAATCGCCCGCAGCTGTGTTTCGAACGCGGTATGCGGGATTACGAACTGCGTCCGAAACACCTTCGCTACGGAGCAGGCCACTAATTGGTGCATGCGCAAAATAGAAGGAATGAAATGGTTTGACAGAATCACCAATAGAAGGAATGAAATGGTTTGACAGAATCCCCAATGTAGAGCTCATGGATAGAACTAGACAAATGCCAGTCAACAAGAGATGGCAAAATAAAAGGAATGAAATGGTTTGACAGAATCACCAACGTGGAGTTCATGGAGAGAACTTGACAAATACCAGTGAGCATAAGGTGACAAAATAAAAGGAATGAAATGGTTTGACAGAATCACCAACGTGGAGTTCATGAAGAGAACTGAACAAATACCATTGAGCAAGAGATGACAAAATAAAAGGAATGAAATGGTTTGACAGAATCACCAACGTGGAGTTCATGGAGAGAACTAGACAAATACCAGTGAGCATGAGGTGACACAATAAAAGGAATGAAATGGTTTGACAGAATCACCAACGTGGAGGTTCATGGAGAGAACTGGACAAATACCAGTGAGCATGAGGTGACACAATAAAAGGAATGAAATGGTTTGACAGAATCACCAACGTGGAGGTTCATGGAGAGAACTGGACAAATACCAGTGAGCATGAGGTGACACAATAAAAGGAATGAAATGGTTTGACAGAATCACCAACGTGGAGTTCATGGAGAGAACTAGACAAATACCAGTGAGCATGAGGTGACACAATAAAAGGAATGAAATGGTTTGACAGAATCACCAACGTGGAGTTCATGGAGAGAACTAGACAAATACCAGTGAGCATGAGGTGACACAATAAAAGGAATGAAATGGTTTGACAGAATCACCAACGTGGAGGTTCATGGAGAGAACTCTACAAATACCAGTGAGCAAGAGATGACAAAACAGAAGAAATTAAATGGTTTGAAAAAATGTCCAACGTGGAACTCATGGAGAGAACTGGATAAATACCAGTCAGCAAGAGATGACAAAATAGAAGGAATGAAATTGTTTGACAGAATCACCAATGGGGAGCTCATGGGGAGAACTGGACAAATACCAGTCAGCAAGAGATGACAAAATAGAAGGGATGAAATGGTTTGACAGAATCACAAATGGGGAACTCTTGCATATCCCTAGCAGGACGTTACAGTAAACACCAGCATTTTTCACCTGCTGTTGATGTATTAGGCAACTTTTACGTTCAGTAGTTTGCCATTGCTTTCTGAACGACCGGCTCCCATACCAATACGTTATAACACAACGCAACACGGTCTGCTGCACAAATCGGTCGCGGCTGCGTTTCGGACGCCTGGTAAGCGGCTCACGAACCGCGTTCCAGTGAGCAAGAGATGAAGAAAAGACAATGACGCTGGATTGAACATAAATTGAGAAAACCAGAGAATAGTATAACTAGAAAGGCATTTGCCTGGAATCCACACAGCAACAGGAATAGAGGAAGACCTAACAACTAATAGAGAAAAGAAGTTCAAACAGAAATGGGAGGACAATGGAGGGGCTGCGTGAGATAGCTAAAGAATGGACATCTTGGAGTGAATGTGTTCAAGGCCTATGCCCCAATGGGGGAATAAAGTGTGAAAGGGGAAGATGGAACTATGATGCGAAATTAGGAGGATTCGGTGACGCTTTGAAATGATTACATCACGAAAAAGCTGAGCGCTGTTCTATGAACTCAGAAGCTAGCAAAGCGCTATCACATGAGTTCACGAACTATTTGGCCGATATCAGATGAGTTCACGAACTATATGGCCCCTATCAGATGAATTCACGAACTATTTGGCCGCTATCAGATGAGTTCACGAACTATATGGCAGCTATCAGATGAGTTTACGAACTATATGGCAGCTGTCAGATGAGTTCACGAACTATATGGCAGCTGTCAGATGAGTTCACGAACTATTTCGCCGCTATCAGATGAGTTCACGAACTATATGGCAGCTATCAGATGAGTTCACGAACTATATGGCCGCTATCAGATGAGTTCACGAACTATATGGCCGCTATCAGATGAGTTCACGAACTATAAGGCAGCTATCAGATGAGTTCACGAACTATATAGCCCCTATCAGATGAGTTCACGAACTATATGGCAGCTATCAGATGAGTTCACGAACTATATGGCAGCTATCAGATGAGTTCACGAACTATATGGCCGCTATCAGATGAGTTCAAGAACTATATGGCCGCTATCAGATGAGTTCACGAACTACTTATCGACTATTAGATTAATTCAAGAACCAGCTGGGCGCTATTAGATGAGCTCACGAACTCAGTAGGTCGATATTGCTTGATTTGACGAGTTACGTGGGTGTTATTAGATGCATTCAGAAACTAGTAGGGCGCTGTCACAAACTAGTTGGGCACTGTTAAATGAATTAGTGAACTAGTTTGGAGCTATTAGATGAACTCACAAATATGTTCGGTACTATCATAAACACGAACTCGTTCAGGATATTAACTGAATTCATGAGCTGGCCGGATGTTAATATATGAACAGGCACCAGCAGATGGTATTACACGTATTCGGGAACTAGTTGGGAGGCAGCATATAAACGCAAGAATTTGTTGAGTGCTGGTATATTAATTCACGAACTAGTAGAACATTAGGATATGATTTCCAGAACTAGTCGAAAAGCAGGATATTAATTCACGAACTAGGATGGCAAGACATTATTTCGATGGTACAAGAATGTGAATGTCGTAGAATACGATTTCAATAACTAGTCGAATACCAAGATATGAGCTCAAAAACTAGTCGAATATTATGATATGATCTCAAGAACTAATAGCATACCATAACAATTCACAAACAAGTCGCCTGCTAAGGGACGCATGTTTTTTATTTACTAGCTATTAGTGCGCTAGATGTCAGACTATCACTAATGATTGATGCGCTAGATGTCAGACTATCACTAATGATTGATGCGCTAGATGTCAGACTATCACTAATGATTGATGCGCTAGATGTCAGACTATCACTAACCAATGAGATGCTAGATGTCAGACTATCACTAACCAATGAGGTGCTAGATGTCAGACTATCACTAACGATTGATGCGCTAGATGTCAGACTATCACTAATGATTGATGCGCTAGATGTCAGACTATCACTAACGATTGATGCGCTAGATGTCAGACTATCACTAACGATTGATGCGCTAGATGTCAGACTATCACTAACGATTGATGCGCTAGATGTCAGACTATCACTAACCAATGAGGTGCTAGATGTCAGACTATCACTAACCAATGAGGTGCTAGATGTAAGACTATCACTAACCAATGAGGTGCTAGATGTAAGACTATCACTAACCAGTGAGGTGCTACACTGATCAAGGATGTGCAAATGTGTGGTTTTCACTAACGAAGGATGCGCTATAATGTGAAGAACTTGTTGACAAGTAGCAATGAATACGTAACACCTAACTACTGGGGCGTTGAGGTCAGTAAATATCATTAACATTTTAGTGCTAGCACAAGAAACAATTAAATAATTGGAGCGCTATACTATTAAATCATGACCCTAAAGGACACTGAGATGTAAAATTAACACCAGCTAATGGGGCGCTAACACGGGACTATACATCCCCAAATGAGTGGGGTAACATGGGTAAGCAAGAGGGGGGAGAGAGTGGGGTGGTGTAAAAAAGATGACAAATGATGAATCAATACAGCATGGCACCGAGCCCGCGAAAGTCAGGGTTACGGAGGGAAATCGATAAGTGCACGTTGCCTCTGCGATAATGCAAGTCAGAACGAGGTGGCACGACGACGGCGCATGTCCGGTTCATTGATCACCGGTTGAGATCGATATCCTCCGGCAAAATTGTCCGCCGCATGTTGCGCTTGCTACTGGGTGTTTCTTATCGCATGGGCATGCCCTCTCTTTCATCTTGCCGCATCTTTATCACAACACAGTCTGACTCAAGAATGGTGATTGTGTGAGATGGCGAACCATGACCGCCCACGCTTGTCGCCATGGCACTGGATGATGCTGATGGTGGTTCTCTTTCGCTATTCATAGATCTCGATGGTCGGTCGTCGGTCAGTCGGTAGATGGTAGATCGGTCGTCGGTCAGTCGGTAGATAGTCGATCGTCGGTCAGTCGGTAGATGGTCGGTCGTCGGTCAGTCGGTAGATGGTCGGTCGTCGGTCAGTCGGTAGATGGTCGGTCGTCGGTCAGTCGGTAGATGGTCGATCGTCGGTCAGTCGGTAGATGGTCGGTCGTCGGTCAGTCGGTAGATGGTCGGTCGTCGGTCAGTCGGTAGATGGTCGGTCGTCGGTCAGTCGGTAGATTGTCGGTCGTCGGTCAGTTGGTAGATGGTCGGTCGTCGGTCAGTCGGTAGATGGTCGGTCGTCGGTAGATGGTCGGTCGTCGGTAGATGGTCGGTCGTCGGTCAGTCGGTAGATTGTCGGTCGGTGGTTATAGCTACTGACCCTCTTCCTCTGTCCTTTATCCCCATTGGAGCTTTGACGTTCAACCAAGTCACTTCAAGCCATGTCCTCGCCATATTGTAGTCTATGTCTCGAACTGTCTTCCCCGAGTATGTTAGGTCTTTAATTCCTATGGTCTGTGGGTTCCAGACACAATACTTTCCAATTACACTTGTCTGATGTTTTCGCAATGTCTTTCCTATCCAGCGCCTGCGTCTGTTCCTGACATCGTGATTCCCTGGTGTTTAGTTCTCCCATAGGCTCCCCATTTGTGATTCTGTCAAACCTTTTCAGTCCTTTTATTCTGCGCAGAGAATGAATAATTGTAGTTTATTAGTAGCTAATTTTGTCGTCACCAATGTTTCTGATCCATACAGTATTACTAATGTAATGTTATTGTTAACCGTCCTAAGCCTTGTGTTAAGTTTCATTTGTGTTGACCTCTACAAATTGCCCAGTGCCATGAAAGCTGCTCTGGCCTTTTGTATTCTCATGTTCATATCTGTATCCGTTCCCCCGTCAGTGCCTACATTGCTACCTGCATCAGTGTATGATTCCGCTTCTTAGTTTCACTAAGGGAGATCCGGTTATCATTTGCTCCATGTGTTCTCATTATCGTTTCCTTTCCCTCATTCATTTTTTACTAATAGTTGTGACCAGGTATCCAGTCTGCTTTGTTTATCTTGCATCTGATGATTTCTTTTGTGGGACCGGAGTGCAATGTCCTCAGTGATGTACAGATCATCAAGCTGCTTTGTTCGTGGATTTCACTGAATTCCATTTCTACCAGTAGTTACAGTTGTCTTCTTAATCCTGTTTATAATAAAGGTGATATATGGCGGCCCTGCCGCACTAGTGTGTTTATATCAAATATATCTGTCAGTTTGCCCTCATAAACAACTCTGCGCCACCATCAAAAGTAGCTTTCTGAAACGTCGTGATTTGTTGACACTGTCATACTTGAAGCATTTGTTTATAGAACAGTGGAAACCTTGTCTATGACAGACAGATAGTAGGGAAGGAAGACAGACAGACAGACAGACAGACAGACAGACAGGCAGGCAGGCAGGCAGGCAGGCAGGCAGGCAGGCAGGCAGGCAGGCAGACAGACAGACAGACAGGCAGGCAGGCAGGCAGGCAGACAGGCAGGCAGGCAGGCAGGCAGGCAGGCAGGCAGGCAGACAGGCAGGCAGGCAGGCAGGCAGGCAGACAGACAGACAGAGAATGAAAGGCAGGCAGACGGGCGGGCGGAAAAAAAGAAAGAAAGAAAGAAAGAAAGAAAGAAAGAAAGAAAGAAAGAAAGAAAGAAAGAAAGAAAGAAAGAAAGAAAGAAAGGTAGAGGTCTAGATGGTACGCAATGCGTGTAAAGACACCCTTATTTCCCCAGACACCAGAGTTACCAGGCCGGGTTAACCCCACAGTTAAATAAGTGAAGACTTGTCACTGGTGTGGATCGACCATAGACCACGGGTGTGGGGTTGCGGTTGTACACGGCTCTATAGGAAGCGGACTACAACGACGAACACGAAAATGGTGGAGTATGAAGGAAGGATAAAAGGACAGAAGGAGGAGGAGAAAAAAATGGGGAAGAAGTATAACTGAATGATTAGCGCACACTTCCCGTTAATCTGTATTGTTTGTTTCTGCTTTGTGGTCGGCTAAAGCAACATTCCAAACATGCCTAACTTAATTAGGTTTTTGTATGAAAATAGTTCAGGGAAATATGTAAAGCACACTGGAAGGTACATAATATGAGTGTTGATCGCAACTGATGTGTTGGGTGATTAGCTCCTGCAACCTGCCCATTAATACCTACAACTGAGAACTGAATGAGCCATAGATACTTGGTTTTAGCCAAATCACGTGCGTGCGGGCTAGTCAATGCTTCTTTGTAACGGTGTGGCTGCGCACGTCGCAGCTGAAATATATATTTTCCCCTCGCTTTAAGAGTCTTACACGCTGGACTGGTTTTTGCGTATGGACTAGCTTTCCCTATTACCAGTGTCCCTCGACATCAAGCGAACCCACTCCGACTTCAGAGGTACTGGTAATTTACGTCCAAAGTCAAGGATGAGAAGTCTAAATTTTAGTTCAACTGACCGGTGAAGGGGGTTTAACTGGCTACCTTCCCATCAGCACATCGGAAGTTTAAGAGCGAGCGCTCTTATCTATTTTGCCATGCTGACCTCAGCATTTGACAAACAAGTAGGCTTCTAATGAAAACCTTAAAAATGTGATAGAAATTACAATAACCATGCCATTGTCACCTGCCAATATTATTGTTAAGGATGTCGAGAGTGTTAAGCAGTGACATCACTGTGCAGAAGAACACGCTGACGTCATTAGGACAGTTTAAAGATGGCCGCCTCACTTTTGACATGTACCAAAGAGGAGCAGCGTTCTGTTAAAAGATTTTTTTTTTAAATTAGTGAAGTGTTGAAACCTACAGACATTCAACGGCAAATGAATGTCCAGTACGGTGATACATGCCCGTCAGTCCAGCAAGTGTACGGTGATACATGCCCGTCAGTCCAGCAAGTGTATGAGTGGAGCAGGCAGTTTCTGTGACAGGTACAGCAAGTGTATGAGTGGAGCAGGAAGATTCTGTGACAGGTACAGCAGGTGTACGGTGATACATGCCCGTCAGTCCATCAAGTGTACGGTGATACATGCCCGTCAGTCCATCAAGTGTACGGTGATACATGCCTGTCAGTCCAGCAAGTGTACGGTGATACATGCCCGTCAGTCCATCAAGTGTACGGTGATACATGCCCGTCAGTCCAGCAGGTGTACGGTGATACATGCCTGTCAGTCCATCAAGTGTACGGTGATACATGCCTGTCAGTCCATCAAGTGTACGGTGATACATGCCCGTCAGTCCAGCAAGTGTACGGTGATACATGCCTGTCAGTCCAGCAAGTGTATGGTGATGTATGCCTGTCAGTCCAGCAAGTGTACGGTGATACATGCCTGTCAGTCCAGCAAGTGTATGGTGATGTATGCCTGTCAGTCCAGCAAGTGTACGGTGATACATGCCTGTCAGTCCATCAAGTGTACGGTGATACATGCCCGTCAGTCCAGCAAGTGTACGGTGATACATGCCTGTCAGTCCATCAAGTGTACGGTGATACATGCCCGTCAGTCCAGCAAGTGTACGGTGATACATGCCTGTCAGTCCAGCAAGTGTATGGTGATGTATGCCTGTCAGTCCATCAAGTGTACGGTGATACATGCCTGTCAGTCCATCAAGTGTACGGTGATACATGCCCGTCAGTCCAGCAAGTGTACGGTGATACATGCCCGTCAGTCCATCAAGTGTACGGTGATACATGCCCGTCAGTCCATCAAGTGTACGGTGATACATGCCCGTCAGTCCATCAAGTGTACGGTGATACATGCCCGTCAGTCCATCAAGTGTACGGTGATACATGCCCGTCAGTCCAGCAAGTGTACGGTGATACATGCCCGTCAGTCCATCAAGTGTACGGTGATACATGCCCGTCAGTCCATCAAGTGTACGGTGATACATGCCCGTCAGTCCAGCAAGTGTACGGTGATACATGCCCGTCAGTCCATCAAGTGTACGGTGATACATGCCCGTCAGTCCATCAAGTGTACGGTGATACATGCCCGTCAGTCCAGCAAGTGTACGGTGATACATGCCTGTCAGTCCAGCAGGTGTACGGTGATACATGCCCGTCAGTCCAGCAGGTGTACGGTGATACATGCCCGTCAGTCCATCAAGTGTACGGTGATACATGCCCGTCAGTCCAGCAAGTGTACGGTGATACATGCCTGTCAGTCCATCAAGTGTACGGTGATACATGCCCGTCAGTCCAGCAGGTGTACGGTGATACATGCCCGTCAGTCCATCAAGTGTACGGTGATACATGCCCGTCAGTCCATCAAGTGTACGGTGATACATGCCCGTCAGTCCAGCAAGTGTACGGTGATACATGCCCGTCAGTCCAGCAGGTGTACGGTGATACATGCCCGTCAGTCCAGCAGGTGTACGGTGATACATGCCCGTCAGTCCATCAAGTGTACGGTGATACATGCCCGTCAGTCCAGCAAGTGTATGAGTGGAGCAGGCAGTTTCTGTGACAGGTACAGCAAGTGTATGAGTGGAGCAGGAAGATTCTGTGACAGGTACAGCAGGTGTATGAGTGGAGCAGGCAGTTTCTGTGACAGGTACAGCAAGTGTATGAGTGGAGCAGGAAGATTCTGTGACAGGTACAGCAGGTGTATGAGTGGAGCAGGCAGTTTCTGTGACAGGTACAGCAAGTGTATGAGTGGAGCAGGAAGTTTCTGTGACAGGTACAGCAAGTGTATGAGTGGAGCAGGAAGATTCTGTGACAGGTACAGCAGGTGTATGAGTGGAGCAGGCAGTTTCTGTGACAGGTACAGCAAGTGTATGAGTGGAGCAGGAAGTTTCTGTGACAGGTACAGCAGGTGCTGCATGAGTGGTTGCACACGCCACCAAGAGAATATTGTTCTACAGCAGTGGTTCTCAACCTTTTATGGCCCGTGCCCCCCTTCACCATATTTTCAGAACGTCATTCCCCCCCCCCCCCTTCCTATAAAAAATTTGGCCTGTGCCCCACCCCCCCCCCCTTCACCGTATTTTCAGAACGTCACCCCCCCCCCTTTCATATTTCCTATCTAAACATCCTCCCACCCCTATACAGTATACGTAAAAATGTAAGGTAAATTTAGTAGCACATACTAAAACAAGTCTAAACATCCACATAAAACATGATTTGTGGGTCTACTGACTTTATAAAATGAATTTTAGAAGGATGAGACGTACTTAACTGTAAAGTATGAAGGGAAAAACAATATCAAGTAATTAGTTCTTGTATTAACGCGATCTTGAAATTGTCTTCACCCCCCCCCCCCCCTTGGAAACCCTAAAATTCCCCCCTGGGGGGGGGGGGATTTCCCACCGGTTGAGAACCACTGTTCTACAGGAATCGACGCACTTTATCGGCGCTGGAGGATTCGTATTTAACGCAGTGGTGACTAATCGAAAAATGATACATCTGTTCTTTACTTTTTCAGAACATATTCACCCCCACGCATGCACGCACGCACGCACGCACGCGCGCGCACACACACACACACACACACACACACACACACAGACACACAGACACACAGACACACAGACACAACACTCACACACACTTAAGATTTTTATTTGAAGCCGCCTTGTAAATTATTCAAAAGCATTTGGCTGTGTAGAAAACGAAGAATTGTGGAACATAATGAAAGAAATAGATGTCCCGTTACACCTAATTCATATCATTAAAGCATTCTACAGGGTACACACTGCAGCAGTCAGAACATGTGCTGATACACAATATTGGTTGGCTATAGAACAGGGTTGAATACTTGAATTGTCTTGCCCTCTTATATGTTTAACTTGCATACTGAATCGCCATGAGAAAAGTTACTTAAAATATTGAACAGGATCAACATCAAGGCACTCGGTTTAACCCATAAGTGCTCCGTTTTCCTCCTAACTCAAACCTGAGTCTGGAGAAACTCAGCTCAATGCACGAACTCCGTTGCATAGGCGAGGATCCTGAAATACTTTGGGTAGATTTTAACTCGAAATTTTACCCTGGCAGCGCCGTTAGGCTACTCTTTTTTCGATCTCCTACTGCCAAGGGATTTTTTACGTGCGCAACAATCTCACTACCCAGAGACCAGGGGATATTTTATTACTGGAAGTCCAGGTGGATTTTTTTAATAAATCCCGGTCCTCGCCGGTGCCTGAACCCGGGACCTCCAGCACTCGAGGCGGACACCATATCTCGAGACCACTCAGCCCCCTTAAGGATAAACATAATCCCTTTTAACTAGACCAACAGAAATGCTAGAATGTAGATACGCTGGCAACACAGTATTACCATCAATAACAAGAAACTAATTAAGTCAGTGCAAGAACACATTTTAAAAAAAAAACATCATATCTCAGTGCAACAAGAACAAAAATAATGACAACCGATAACATAAATATGGCAACAGATATATATGTCAGCGGAGAGAAATGACCAAGTGAGAAATGAATACCCAGGCTCTCTGCTGCCGGACGATGGAAATGTGATGATAGATTTCAAAAGAAACACAAACACTGCTTTACACAAACTAAGCAATTAAATCCTTGGCGGGCTGGATCAGACAGAACAACAGAAGTTAGAATACTAAGAGTATGCATATGGTAACATATGTTGGACATGAAAGTTGGATATTTAACAAATCAGCTGGAACGCCACAAATCCGCCATTAAATATAAATGTTACAAAAGTGTATTTTTAAAAAAAAAACATTGGGGGAATCAGAACAGACGAACTATCCAACAAAATCTTAATGGTCAAAAAGACTGACTATTAAGACAAACAAAAATAAGGAAAATCAAATGTTATAGACATGTAAAAAGACAAAAGACAGTCTAGGAAAGAAATTCTGATGGAAAGTGTATTGTATAAGGTGAGGATATGAAAATCACGATGTTGATGGATTCCAGATGTGATAGATAACTTACACGTGACAGCATCAGTGGGACATCTGGTTTATGACAAAGAATAACACAGCCACGACATCTGGCTTATGACAGAGAAAAGCACAGACAGGACATCTGGCTTATGATAAAGAGAAGCACAGACATGACATCTGGCTATGATAGAGAGAAACACATCCAGGACATCTGGCTTATGATAGAGAGAAACACATCCAGGACATCTGGCTTATGATAGAGAGAAACACAGACAGGACATCTGGCTTATGATAGAGAGAAACACAGGCAGGAAATCTAGCTTATGATAGAAAGACAGGCGGGACATCGGGCTTATAATAGAGAGAGACTTCCACAGGCTGTTCTAGGGACGAAGATCTGTGCAGGGCTGGCCACGGGATGCATGACAATGTACTTCATATTGCGTGACGTATGCCGATTTCTTGTCCTTGCAGACGGCAAGCGGTATGCAACCCAGGATCTGTTACAGTTATAGAAGACTGCCATGTGGAATATAGTAATGTAACCATCATCATTAAGTGCCTTGACGACTGCATGGGTGATCATGCTTCTATACATCTGGCTATCTCCAACAGCATGTAGTAATTCGTGTCATGACACACGACACAAATGAAAATCGTAAACTGATTAGAGACATTAGACGTAGATAGTCAAAATTTTTTGGGCATGTTATGAGAAGAAATGAATTGGAGAACTTGGTGACAGCTGGCAAGATCGAAGGGAAGAGAACAAGGGGAAGACCAAGAAGTAAATACCTGGATGGCTTGGCCACGTGGCATGGTCTAGACAGAAACACGGAGCTAGTCCACGACTCTGGTGATCGAGTGAGATAGCAAAACATGACGGTCCACGCTTATCGGCATGGCATATGATGGATGGATTGACACAATATTCAATAATTTTCTCTCGCTGGCTTCCCCTGTCTCTCTTTCCACAAATCTTTCCAGTTGTCACAACATATTCCAGTTTGTGTCTTCTCATTTTGAGGTCAAAAATTAAGACTGTCTCTTTCTGATATTTATAAGTTGTCTTTGCTACGTAGCCTCCCTCAAAATATCCAGATTGCTCATTTTGGCTGCCCAAGGAATGTTCAGCATTCTTCTATAAAACCACGTCACCAAAGTCTCCAGGCATTATTTCTCTTGCATATTAATTGTCCAGGATTTGCAGCCTTATGTTACAGCTGGTTCTATGTAACACACACGCAGTCTTGTTCTCACCTCCAGTGACCTATTGCACAAAATGTTCATCATCTGATAGACTAACCTCCAACGACCTATTGCACAAAATGTTCATCATCTGATAGACTAACCTCCAACGACCTATTGCACAAAATGTTCATCATCTGATAGACTAACCTCCAGTGACCTATTGCACAAAATGTTCATCATCTGATAGACTAACCTCCAGTGACCTATTGCACAAAATGTTCATCATCCGATAGACTAACCTCCAATGACCTATTGCACAAAATGTTCATCATCCGATAGAATAACCTCCAATGACCTATTGCACAAAATGTTCATCATCCGATAGAATAACCTCCAATGACCTATTGCACAAAATGTTCATCATCCGACAGAATGCAGCTTTTGCTTGTCATATTCTGCTCTTTATTGGTGTGATGCATGTTCCATCTGATGTTATCCATGCTCCCTAGATAATTGAACTTCTGCACTTATCACCCCCCCCCCCCCCCCCCCCCCACTGTAATTGTACATTTAGGCATGATCTGTTTGTTTGATATCGCCATACTTCGGTTGTCTTCTTCTTCTTCTTCTTCTTCTCTTCTTTTCTTCTTCTTCTTCTTTCTCTTCTTCTTCTTCTTTTCTTCTCTTCTTTTCTTTTTCTTCTTCTTCTTCTGCTGCGTTCATCCGGAGTGTTTTTTTTTTTCAGATGTAGTTGCCTTGTGCCTGTTTATTTGCGCCTGTCGGCCGACACATCCGACTTCAGCGGGCGTTTGTCGAACGGGTTAACCTTCCCGGGTGTCCTATTATTCGAGTTTAGGCCATTATTGTTATAATCACTGTATCTATCAATACCTCCTACCAGCCGACGGCCGTGTCACAGAGTGTTGAGGTAGGTTATAGAAATAGCTGTCACGCCAGCTAACTGGCCTTCTCTCAATGGCCACCGCCTTTGTTGGTTCACGACTTCTTATTCAACATGATTGCAGCTAACCTCTAGAAAACATTACTAGAGGCCTCTCCAACAACTGCCACCCGGTGGACGCGCCTAGCAGTAGCACAGGCTCCTTCCGCTGGAGTCATATACAAATAAATACTGTGGGTTGATCTCCGGCAGAGAACGAAGGAAGGAACATGTTCCAGATATTCTTATATCTCTTTATTAGGACAAAATGTAACGACAAATTGAACATACACACACAGGCTCTCTCTCTCTCTCTCTCTCTCTCTCTCTCTCTCTCTCTCTCTCTCTCTCTCTCTCTCTCTCTCTCTCTCTCTCTCTCTCTCGTGAATGAAACCACATTGGAAGAAAGGCACCACACAAAATGAAACAATCCCACTATGCGACTGCAACTAAACGTTTTTGTGGACACCAAACACACACTATTAATTTTATAAAAGCATGCAAGTGTGTGTTTGTGTGTGTCTGTCTGTATGTGTATGTCTGTCTGTGTGGTAATAACCAATACATGTAAATAATAATTAATAAAGATAGTAAATATGGAAGACACACTCAAAGAGCATAAAATCTGCCATCAATACGTGCTGTTAATTGTTATTATTATTATTATTATTATTATTATTATTATTATTATTAAATAATCCTCACAATGTGCCGTTAAATGGGATTACTGATTACATATTTACCTGACGAAATCACGACAGTTGTACACAAGTATATGAAAGTTGTGTGAGTACACGACAGTTGTACACAAGTATATGAAAGTTGTGTGAGTACACGACAGTTGTACACAAGTATATAAAAGTTGTGTGAGTACACGACAGTTGTACACAAGTATATGAAAGTTGTGTGAGTACACGACAGTTGTACACAAGTATATGAAAGTTGTGTGAGTACACGACAGTTGTACACAAGTATATGAAAGTTGTGTGAGTACACGACAGTTGTACACAAGTATATGAAAGTTGTGTGAGTACACGACAGTTGTACACAAGTATATGAAAGTTGTGTGAGTACACGACAGTTGTACACAAGTATATGAAAGTTGTGTGAGTACACGACAGTTGTACACAAGTATATGAAAGTTGTGTGAGTACACGACAGTTGTACACAAGTATATGAAAGTTGTGTGAGTACACGACAGTTGTACACAAGTATATGAAATTTGTGTGAGTACACGACAGTTGTACACAAGTATATAAAAGTTGTGTGAGTACACGACAGTTGTACACAAGTATATAAAAGTTGTGTGAGTACACGACAGTTGTACACAAGTATATAAAAGTTGTGTGAGTACACGACAGTTGTACACAAGTATATGAAAGTTGTGTGAGTACACGACAGTTGTGCGCTAGTGCAAGAACATTATAGACGAATACATTTAAGTGTTTGCTGGAAAATCGTGGTGGATTGCACAAAAGTTCTGTTTGAATAAAGGAAAGTTGTGTCTGAACACAAGAAAATGTGTACGACTACATGAAATCCTGTGTTTCTAATGATCTGCCAAATATACAAGAAGAATATTACCTTCTCTGGAGACATGAGCCACGGTGACGTATGAACCACGCACACAAGACAACAACTATTTAAAAATAATGTCTGGGATAAATCACAAACTCGCAGCACTGTCTGGTAATACAGACTTCAAGAAAGTGTTATTGCTCGAAAACTTTAGTCCAGTTGACGGCAACAGTACACAGTCAACAGATAAACGTGATGACATTTTGGTGAACGGCGAACCCGAGATGCCAGTATCAGAAACACATCACAACCTATTGCTGTCTGTTACTGGTTCATATTAGATAACATGCTGATGATAACATTTCACTTGCTGAAACGTGAACTCTGACCCGAGACCGCCGATAGTGATTACTGTTCATGACCTGCCACCATCAGACACAACAAACACTGGCATACCAGTTCAGTGAACAGTTTCCAACAAATTAAGGCATCGACTAACCTAAGGAACGAGTGTACGTGTATGTTGGACCAGCTAAGCGATACCATTAAAATGTATGTGCCATACTGCTCAGATGGTTAGAGAAATAGCCCATGGTGTCTATTTGGCACACTGGCGGCAGTCAACTGATGTTGTTTCTGTGTCACTAGACGTGATTGAGCAACGTTATCGACTCCCATTCATTTAATTCAAACTATTTGCAATATTCTACATTGGTATATGGCGCAGTCATGGACTATAAACGTGTAGTTAGCACGATGAATAAACGTTGGTGAGATCAAGATTCGACAAATGTTGTACTCGGGACAGAGGATTACAGTTGTATACATGGGACGGTGACTTCAAGAGAGTGGGCTGGACAGAGGATGTTATTGCTATAATAGTATCATTTAACATATCTTTCTAAAATATCTTCTGCTTCCATTCCAGGATGTGTAGCGCTGGTGATAATGTCTGCCCACCGCCTCCTGCATTATGTACTTTCACTAGTACTATTTGTACAATGCAACTGTGTTATTTCAACATAGATTCACTACTTTTTAAATAATTCTATTTGCCCCATGTATTTGTGTTGATTGATTTTTCACCAATCTGCACGATGTTGCTGTGTGGCTGCGGCAACGATGTGGCTTACATTCTTGCCTGTCGGCCCGGTTTTGGCCGTTTTGTTTTCAAATTGCTGAGTGGACACAGTTTAAACTGGGTACCGGGAAATATTTCGGAACGTAAAAGCGGTGGGTGTAATATTGACCACATTCCCTTCAAGTGTCGATTGGTTTATTAAATTATGGAAATAGCACCATATACGGAATAGCTCTCGGTGCTAGGAGAGGGGTGCTCTATTTACTGCCATTGTTCCTGTGTCCTCATTATGTCCTGGCCAGCGATTACCTGTCAGTTATAAATATCCCAGTCAATGACAGTCGTAACAAATGTCAAGGGCAGCTCAGTTCACAAGTGGGGGTCACACAATAGCAGTCTGTGTCACAGACTGTTACAGCTGGACTGGCGTAGAGTGCGGCCTGGTCAAGGAGTGGATACACAGACTTGCACGTCATGTCATTTAATCAGACAAGCAAGACATGTCATATGTAACAGACCTGTACAACATCCCATTTGTAACCAGACATGTACAACATCTCATCTGTAACCAGACATGTACAACATCCCATCTGTAACCAGACATGTACAACATCTCATCTGTAACCAGACATATGTACAATATCTCATCTGTAACCAGACATGTACATCATCTCATCTGTAACCAAACATGTCCAACATCGCATCTGTAACCAAACATGTCCAACATCCAATCTGTAACCAGACATATACAATATCTCATCTGTAACCAGACATATACAACATCTCATCTGTAACCAAACATGTACAACATCTAATCTGTAACCAGACATATAAAATATCTCATCTGTAACCAAACATGTCCAACATCCAATCTGTAACCAGACATGTACAACATCTCATCTGTTACCAGACATATGTACAATATCTCATCTGTAACCAGACATGTCCAACATCTCATCTGTAACCAAACATGTCCAACATCCAATCTGTAACCAGACATGTACAACATCGCATCTGTAACCAAACATGTCCAACATCCAATCTGTAACCAGACATATACAATATCTCATCTGTAACCAGACATGTACAACATCTCATCTGTAACCAAACATGTACAACATCCAATCTGTAACCAGACATGTACAACATCTCATCTGTAACCAGACATATACAACATCTCATCTGTAACCAAACATGTCCAACATCCAATCTGTAACCAGACATGTACAACATCTCATCTGTTACCAGTCATGTACAACATCTCATCTGTAACCAGACATGTACAACATCTCACCTGTAACCAGACATATAAAATATCTCATCTGTAACCAAACATGTCCAACATCCAATCTGTAACCAGACATGTACAACATCTCATCTGTAACCAGACATGTACAACATCTCATCTGTAACCAGACATGTACAACATCTCATCTGTAACCAGACATGTACAACATCTCATCTGTAACCAGACATGTACAACATCTCATCTGTAACCAGACATATACAATATCTCATATGTAACCAAACATGTCCAACATCTCATCTGTAACCAAACATGTCCAACATCCAATCTGTAACCAGACATGTACAACATCTCATCTGTAACCAGACATGTACAACATCTCATCTGTAACCAGACATATACAATATCTCATCTGTAACCAAACATGTCCAACATCCAAACTGTAACCAGGCATATACAATATCTCATCTGTAATCTGACATGTACAAGGTAAGTTAATAAGTAAGTCACAAATGACTGTAGAAAAATAACTAACTATAAAAACAACTTGAAACCAGTTTATTTTTATACATACATTGTTCCTTTATTTCTCAACATAATTTCCACCAACATTGATGCACTTATCCCATCGTTTTATCAGTCCTCCCAAACCGCTGCATAGAACTGCGCGCCATGTTTTCATTTACCTTCCATTCCACAGATCTGTGTGACTTACTTATTGACTCGCCCTCGTAACTTTTTCTACGCAGCTATGCACCGCTTTACGAGAAATCGCCAGGGGCTAAGTCCACTGAAAACCCACCTTGGCGAGAGACATTTCGCGAGTGACGCCGACGTTGAATGTAAAGTGAAAAAGTGGTTTAGAAAACAGAGCACGAAGTTCTATCTCATCAGTATCTCTTGTCTTTAGTTTATTACATATCTGACATCTCAGGCCCATGTGGCCTGGGTGGAGTCTGAAGATTGTTACATTTCCACTTCGTTGGAGTTGGTAAAATGCTTCATTTTCTGGAGGATATGATACTCTGATTCTCTCCCCACTCTATATCTACCCATAAACCTGTTGGCTTCATCATAAATTGTCTATATCAGGATGAGGTTGTCTTCCACATTCCGTTGCCACTCTGCCAGCCACTTCCTTTCCACAGAATGGCACATACATATAAAATGTACCGACGCAGATTCGTTGCGATCACGGCTTCCAAAACGGTGCAACGCGGCACAATGATGCGATTTTAGGGGAAGGCAGATATCCATCCATCATGTGCCATGCCGGTAAGCGTGGGCGGTCATGATTCGCCATTTCACTCGATCACCAGAGTCGTGAATCAGCTCAGTGTTCTTGTCTCGACCATGCCACGTGGTCAAGCCATCCAGGTATTTACTTCTCTGTATTCCCCTTGTTCTCGTCCCCTCGATCTTGCCAGTTGTCACCAAGTTGTCTAATTTATTTCTTCTCATAACATGTCCAAAAAATTTTGACTGTCTACGTTTAATTTCTGTAATCAGTTTACGATTGTCATTTGTTTCTTGTAGGACTTGGTCTTGCGAGTATAGCTGGAAGCTGGAAGAGGGGATCTGGCCGACGCTCGACGCTCAGAGGAAAGGCGAGACGGACATATAATCAGATTGCTACAGGAACTATTAGTGTTGGAACACTTCGATGGTTGCTGAGGATGGGGACGGACCGCTTATGGGAATGTCCCGAATGCTGTGATGTCGGTTCCTAAATCAATCAATCAATCAATCAGAGGTGTTTACTGACAATTGTATACGCAAAACAAATATTAAATTATGCTCAAATGACTTGGTCTTGCGAGTATAGCTGGAAGATTAAAAGCTTGTCAAACATTCAAAGGTGTTTACTGAAAATTGTATACGCAAAACAAATATTAAAACCATGTTGACGCCAGTAAATACAGTAAATAACAACATGGTTTTAATATTTGTTTTGCGTATACAATTTTCAGTAAACACCTCTGAATGTTTGACAAGCTTTTAATCTTCCAGCTATACTCGCAAGACCAAGTCATTTGAGCATAATTACTAGCAGGCATGTTTTGGAGCATGTGCTCAACACAGTACAACAATGCATACTGGCACCTTTCCGTCTTGACAGACAATAGTTTGTTGCATTGTGCTTTAAACAAAGGCATAATATAGCACGCAGTTTGGGTTGAATTGTAGTGACCATGTGTTGTCCGTGCAGCCTGATACCTCTCTCAACCTGCCTAGTTTACTCTAGAGGAAAGGTAACACCAATACATCTGGAATAAATCAAGCTGCACAAGCTGAGGGATCAGCAAAGCAATGCTCTAACTGGCCACCTGTCGGAGCTTCGATCCTAGACTAGTTGCCAGCCAAGGCTTAGGACCTGGTCTGCCCTGCCATGACATTTAGATTTTAGGTTGCATTTCCTCGCCCTAGGATAAGGCTTGTACCCCTCCCAAGTGCGCTCCTCCGCCAGAATCCGTTGGTGCAATGTGGGGTGTCTGGTTTGGTAGTGCCGTCTACTGTTATAGGTAGCTCAGTCATTATCTAAGACCTGACATGTACAACAATATAGACTCCTCCATATTACATGCACATTCAGGTGCGCGAGCCACGTGTTGGAGAGGATATACTATTGGAAACACTCAGCTATCGATTATCGAATGTAGGCTCAAACACTGCCACTAATGATCATCAGTCACGTGTATCTCTACCAGCCACTGCCTACATCAGCGTGCATGTTCCATACATATGTTGTATGTTGATGACAAGCCATGCTGGACACGGCTCCAGTTTCTAGTTAAAGGCATAATGCGCTCATGTAATGATTATAATGAAATAGGTTCAGTCAGGTGTGAGGTCAGAGCATTCCAACGTGCTGAATACCTGATCCAGTTACATTTACATTCAGATCAAGAGAAAACGGCGAGATGCGTACACTGTCTACATCGTGACCCGGTACACTAACGACTGGCATGAACTCTGCATGATTTCGTCACCATCTCACCCAAGTCATCAGCATGTTTCCAGATGTACAACTATTATACAGAAATGGGTGGAGAATATCAACTATATCAGGGGTGGGCAAACTACGGCCGGCGGGCCGGATGCGGCCTGGCAACTGATTTTATGCGGCCCGCAAGGGCATATAGAAATACAATTTCTTACTTCGTTCTTAAGTTATTTTCTTGAATTGTAAAGAATTTCATGTACCTTTATGGTTGTTTTAACATTTTTAATAAAAATTTCTTTCCAATTATCTATTTTTGTAAATAGCCCTTGACCTTCGTAATGTAATGCTTCTTCTTCTTCTTTCGTTCGCCTTAAATATGTCTATAACTGCAATGTTGCCTCTTGTATGAATTTAACTGTCCTTTTTAGTTAACTCAGTTCATATAATTTATCTTCCACTGTCGTCTCTCTAGGTCAGAAGGTTTGCCTAGACATGTTGTAATTTGGGCAGTCTTTGAGTATATGCTCTGCTGTCTGCGACGCCAATCCACATGTGCACATGGCTGATTCACCAATCTTGAATCTTGTATACATGTGGTTGCGTAATCTAGTATGTCCTGTTCTGAGGCGCAGAATAATGACTTGTTCTGGTCTGTCCATAACGTGGTAGTCGTCTTGAGCAGGTTTTGGTGGCCATCTGACTGATTTGGTCATTCCTTTCTTTTGGTGGTATGTAACGGGCACATCAGGCTGTTCTTCTTTTACTCCTTCCTTAACCAATCGATCAGTTCTGTCGTTTTCGGGTACTCCACAATGGGATGGTATCCACAGTATGGTGACCTTATGCTGACTGCTAAGTTCAGAAAGTAGCGTCCTTAGTACTGGCAATTTCCCAGACATTATTTCGTTTTCGTTGAGGTGAGTTTCTTGCAAACAACATACGCTTACCTTTTCTTGGTCTAAGATGTTTTCTAGTTCTATTTTTTTTTTCTGGCTCTCTCCGCATTCCAGTGCATTAGTTTTAATCTTTGTTTGGTATGGCCAGACGTTCTATTATCAGGTCGCCTGGCTTCACAGTACATCTGAGAAGGACCCCCAGTAGCTGTGGTTGGACCCTTTCGATGCATAGGGCTCGGCACTGCACCTGCCTGGGGGTCCAAAGCAGGGCGAGCACCATAACATTTAGCAGTAGTCGACTTATTTCATTACGCGTGATGGTGTGGCATCCTGATTTCTGTGGTGCGCCTCCTGGCTGGTTGCCTCCGTCTTCAGCACCTTTCCTTTGCTAGAGCAGACTGTGGTCTTACTGGAGTTTATGTGTGTAGGCACGCACACAAACATTTCTGCGCATGCATGTACGTGCATACACATCTAGAGCGTTCTGGTTATTTCTCGGCGCCAGTGACTCGTCGCCGCCCCATTCTCCTGTTAGTTAAAAAGAGTTCCTCCACGAGAAGGCCGGGAGTTAGACTTTTGCTGCATAAGTGATGAATGCACGAGCCATTGGGTATTTATGCAAGGTTGGGCGCACACCCCAACCCTCCCCCGGCTACATACAGCAAAATTTGGAACCATGTAATGCTCAAATGCGAATTTATCGATTTTCATATTAGGAAATATGTATCGACATGTAAAAATTTAATAAGGATGATTTTATGAAAATCAAATATTTCTCCTGTGAATAAAATGATTTATTTTGCATGAAAATATTACATTTAAAAGTTGTTTGCTGTTATAAATTATTTCCACATTTACAATGTTCAAATTAATTTATTTGTTGTAGTAGTATTAATCGTCACCGCCCCATTCTCCTGTTAGTTAAAAGAGTTCCGCCACGTGCTCTTGATATATTTCTGAAATTTATTCTGGGTTTACTACTTGTTTTACGAATATTTTATTTTCACACATAGCCGGAAGTAGGTTTTGTTTCATTTCTTTTTTAAAGTGTTGTACAATTCTAACTGTTCGAATTTTATTAAAACAATGAGTGTCAATAACAAACGTAAGATTGAAGATGAATGTCGTGTTTTTAATGATGAATGGACAACAAAGTACTGTTTTACAAAAGTTGGTAGCAAATCAGTTTGCTTGTTGTGTCGCGAGTCAGTGTCTGTCTTCAAGGAGTACAATTTAAAAAGACATTATCCAACAAAACATTCCGATTTCGGATACAATTTAACACCCAAAGAGAGGGAAAGAAAATGCCTGGAGTTGGTGAAATATTTGGAGAAACAGCAAACTGTTTTCACTAAACAGTCTTCAATTCAAGATGTTGCAACTGAAGCTAGTCTTGTGCTGTCACACAGAATTGTAAAACAGTACAAGCCATTTTCTGATGGCGAGTTCATCAAGGAATGTTTGCTAGATGCAGCAAACATTATGTGTCGAGAACAAAAAACCAAAAAAAAAAAAAATTGACAACATTACTTTATCAAGGAGAACTGTGGTCAGACGTGTTGACAAGATAAGTGACAATTTGATGCATAAACTTCAAGATGCAAGTGAACAATTTTTATGGTACTCTCTTGCATTGGATGAGAGTACATATGTACATGGTACTGCCCAATTATTGATATTTATACGTGAAATAAACACTTGTTTCAAACTCACTGAATAGTTACTGAGTGTTTAGTCACTCAAAGACACAACCACAGGCTATGATATATTCAAAGCTGTTACTAACTGTATTGAAAGAATTGGGTTGGTTTGGAACAAAATGGCAAGTGTTATAACTGGCGGATCTCGTGCTTTGACTGGAAAAAATGTAGGTCTGGTAAAGTTGATAAGTGATCAGATTAAAGCAGAATATCCAGACGACACATTATTAACACTTCACTGTGTGATTCATCAAGAAAGTCTGTGTAAAACTGTTTTGAATATCAAGCATGTTATTGACCCAGTTGTCATTGTCATCAACCTCATCAGATCAAGAGGACTTATTCACAGACAGTTCAAGGCATTACTTGACGATTTGGAAACTGAACATTCCGATGTCCTGTACCATACCAGTGTTCGATGGCTGAGTCTCGGCAAGGTATTGAGGCGAGTGTGGGAACTCAGAGAAGAAATAGTGATGTTCCTAGAGATGAAGGGCATTGCATGTGACTTTAATACTAACATTGTCAATAAAGAGTGGAAGTTAGACTTTATGTTTGTCAATGAAATTATAGAAAAGTTAAATGAACTGAATGTCAAACTTCAGGGCAATGGTGTGTTTGCACATGAATTGTATGTATATGTAAAATCATTTCAGGCAAAACTCTCTGTTCTCCAGACAAGCAAATGAAAAAAGATGTCACTTCCCTTTGCTGAAATAAGAAACCATTTCTGGTGAAATGACTGAAGTACAAAACCCAATTAGATGCATTGATTGAAGAATTTGGATGGAGATTCCAAGATTTCAAAAACTTAGAGCCACAGTTCAATATTCTCAGTTCCCTTTTTAGTGCAGAAGCTGATACAGCCACAGAGGACATACAGTTGGAGATGCTTGACTTACAAGCAGATCATGACCTGAAAGAGAAATTCAAGTCAGATGGTTTGCTGGATTTCTATGGATCTTTATCACAAGAATCATTTCCCAACATGAAAAATTTTGCAGCTTAACTTTTATCATTGTTTGAATCAACATACATTTGCGAACAAGCATTCTCTTGCTTGAAAATCACAAATCTAAGAATATGTCTTTATTGTCGGACTGCAACTTGCATGTTGTCATGCGAATTTCAAGAAGTAAACTTGCTCCAGATTTCAAGAATATTGTTAAAAAGTGCAAGCAGTTACATACATCTCATTAGAAATCAACAATTATAGTGACAATGTAGTCGGTTTGTGTCTAAATTAAAGCCATTGATAGATAATGAAGAATATTTGTTATAATAACAAGTTGTAAAATCTTGTTAACAAATCAGTAAAAGTTTTTGTCCATATTGTCAAATATAATGTTTAAGTGTATAAGTAAAATAAAATTGCAGCAATTAGTTATTTATACTGCTTAATAACCTATAAATAATTAATAATTACTTATTGTGATAGGTTGCTGTAAACAAATATATATATATATATATATATATATATATATATATATATATATATATATATATATATGTGTGTGTGTGTGTGTGTGTGTGTGTGTGTGTGCGCGCGCGTGCGCGCGCGCGCAGCCCCCCAATAGCTTTACATTTGTCAATGCGGCCCTACGCACAAATAGTTTGCCCACCCCTGAACTATATGTATTCTGCACTTCAGTGCTTTGGTGAGGATATAAGTACTTGCCTTCAGCATCGCGTGATGTTTTCCTCTGTTGATGTCTTCCTGTTTCAACGTTTTCCTCATTTGATGTGTTCTTCCCTCGATGTTTTCCTCATTCGATGTCTTCCTACCTCGATGTTTTCCTCGTTCGATGTGTTCCTCACTCGATGTTTTCCTCGTTCGATGTGTTCCTCCCTCGATGTTTTCCTCGTTCGATGTGTTCCTCCCTCGATGTTTTCCTCGTTCAATGTGTTCCTTCCTCGATGTTTTCCTCGTTCGATGTTCAATACACTGTAATATGACCGGAGAAAGCAAGGAGTTGGGCTTTGAGAAGTTATAAAATCGAGAAATTTGACGTTTGCGATGTAAAACTGTATGTACGAGTATGTATTGACAAGTATTCTAACAATTAAAGAATATAAATAACGAAGACACAAACAACAGATTGCAAAATTTATTGACTGGCATATTTCGCTCTATCTCGTCAAGTATATACTGCAGAAATCACTCAACATAAACTAAAGTTTGCTTGCTTGCTTGCTTGCTTGTGTTCGTTGGCTTGAGCTGCAACGCGAAGTCGGATGAAGGCATCCTGTTGTCCAACATCAGTACGATGTCATACAGGACCTGAGGTTTGCGTGAGTATCCGTTGTCCCATGTCTGGCTTATTGGTGTGCAGACTGGTGGTTCCTCGCCGTACAGGCAGACACTCTCCGACTTCGGAGGAATCGGCGATCCTACTGACTTTAGCCAGGACTCCGAAGGGACCTGTTGCCCAGGACGCTCGACGAGGACGCGTCAATAGGTCTTGGCCAGTATATAACCCGGCCCTGGTGCTTTGGAAACACCTCTGCGTCCCAGCTGATGTTGATGTCTTGGCAAGTTTTACGTTCAGTAGTTTGCCATTGCTTTCTGAACGACAGGCTCATATACCTCCGTAAGTAACCAGCGCGACGCCATCCGCTGCCGAATCTCGCGCAGCTGTGTTTCTTACGTGGGTATACTGGATTTCGAACAACCTCCTTAACTCCGTCGCCAGTGAGATCGGCATGTGGATTAGCTTTCCCTATTACCTGTGTCCCTGGCCATCAGGCGAACCAATTCAACCGCCCGACATACAGTCAAACATCGGTTTTCGTCGATAATCCATCCGAAAACAATCGGTGAAATTCGAAACCGACGAAAACAGAGGCAATTATTCCCATATGAATCAATGTAAAGCAAATTACTTCGCTCTAGAAAATGCACTTCATTTCTTCTCATAACATGCCCAAAAATTGTGACTGTCTACGCATTATTTGCATATATATACACATGATAATAGTACATTCATGGCACGGTGCAATTACCTATACATTACTTGATGATGGAAGGAATGAAGGACAAAGGCAAAGAGGAACCCAGGCATGCTTCAATGGAAATCGTCTAAAGCACAGAGGACCATGAAAAGATTAAACCGCACCATGAACCGCCTTAATTTTATTCTAAGGCTGAAGAAGCCTGTAGAACAAGGTGGAAAGATACTTTGGGACGTAGTCGTCAATTACAATACCTCAGACAGTTGAGTTGGTTCGCCTAATGGCGAGGGACAGTGGTAATAAGAAAAGCTAATTCACACGCAGAAATCAGTTCAGTCCACTAGAAGTAGTAGCACGTATGTGGACTACGATTGCTACTGCTACTATTGGGGTTGGAACTCTTCGCTGGCTGATGGGGATGGGGACGGAGCGCTTAAGGGAATGCCCCGAATGCTGTGATGTCGGTTCCTAAATCAATCAATCAATCAATCAAAAAATGAATTGGAGGATTTGGTGACAACTGGCAAGATCGAAGGGAAGAGACCAAGGGGAAGACCGAGAAGTAAATACCTGGATGGATTGGCCACATGGCATGGCCGAGACAAAAACACGGAGCTTATCCACGGATCAATCCTTCGAGCTGAAATATGCAACACACACATTCACACAGTAATATTAATTGTCTACCATGGTAATTTTAAACTCACTATCATGTATTTTTGTTTGCACAAAGTTGGTTTATGTAAATGGATGACAATTGCCATTTGCCAATGAATGGCCACAATGCAAAATGAATGGCATTCAATCAATCAGGTGCTGTCTCCGCAATGAAGGTTGGCTGCAATGGGTCTCCAACACTGTCTGTCTCTCGCCTTGACTGTACATTCTGTCAGGCTGATGTTCGTTCATCTCTTGATGTTATCCTCCCACTTGTATCGTTGTCTACCTCTTGCTCGCTTGCCCTCAACCTTGCCTTCCAGTATAGTTTTTATAATAGTCTTTTAACGTGACCAAAATATTTCACTTGTCTCCTCTTTATTTCTTTCATCAACTCTATCTTCATTCCCAGTTTTTCTAGAACCTCTGCATTTGATTGTTTTTGTTTCCATGAAATACGACCTATTTGTCTGTATATCCACATCTCCAGGGCTTCTATGCTACTTTCTAGTTGCTTGTTCAATGTCCAGACTTCCGAGCCATACAGTAGCGTTGAATATACGTAGCATTTGACAATTCTCATTTTTAATGTGTTATTAATCTCTCTAGATGTTAATACTGATTTCCTATTCCTATTCTTTTTTTTTTAATTTCCATTTCACTTCTGTCATCATCTGTTATTATATGTCCAAGATAAGAGAAACTTGTTACTTGTTCTAGTATCTCCCTGTTTACTGTGATGTTCATTGATGACCTTTCCTTTTCACTGCTAATTATCATAGTTTTTGTATTTTGGATGTTAGTATCTAAGCCACATTCTGCACTGTGCCTGTTCACTTCTTCCACTAGGTCTTGCAACTCTTGCTCACTTTCTGCTAGTAACATGGTATCGTTAGCATACCTAAGATTGTTTATGATTCTTCCATTGATGCTGAGTCCAGTCATTTCAACTTGTTTAAAAATTCTTTCTGTGTATAGGTTGAAGAGGCTTGGGGACAGTACACATCCCTGCCGTACTCCTCTTTTTATCTCTATAGGCGCCGAATAGTTATTACCGCATGTAATAGACGCCAATTGTTCCCAGTACAAGTTACTAATAAGTCTGATGTAATTTCCGTCTACTCCTATATCTTGGAGGCACGTAATTAGTCGTTCATGTTGTACTCTATCGTCAGCATTGCTAGCTGCTAATTAAAGAAATACAGACACCCTTACCAAACGTCAAAGTTGTAAAAGAAACCAAATAAAACCTACAACAGACAAATAAATAAACATTACAGACATTGACTGCACACGATTTCTGAAATATAATACTGATCCATGAAAGTGTTTCTTCTCAATGCAAGCGCGTGTGATCGAGAGTAAAGCAGTGTAGCAATGACGTCAATCTGACATTGTTTAAACACAGCAGGAACTAATGCACAAAACGGAGAGAATAGACGTGGACACGACAAAAATATGCACAACCAAGTGATAGGCCATGCTGATCTGTTTAGTGTAGATCTATGTGGCATGTCTGTATTTGTCAAACAAAGAAACAACGAATAACGGCTTCTAAAAGGACAACAGGGTTATACAGACGTGTCCAACAAAAGCAGACCTGTCCCTTGGTGTAGGTGATTGTGTGCAACACAGACTTACTGTCTGACAATAGACGTTTCACCACTAGATATGTGTTCGTATATAACAGCATCGTACACGCACATGTTCATCAAAACCAGTATAGTACAGCCTATCAGAAAAGCCATATTACTATATGAAACAAAAGACAATTGTGGCATTACTAGTATACCGTGTGTGGGTGGGGGGAGTTGTATGAATTGTCGCTAAGTGCTCAGCGAAAAACAATACAAATATAACTGCGTTAAATACAATACTTCACATGGGGTTTTACAACCAGTAGACAATCATAAGTGAAGGCGATATATTCTGTTGTAGAGGTGTCAAGTCTATGCTTTCCTAATTACTAAGTCTCTACATAATAAGGTTTCAAATACTAGATCTCTACATAATAAGGTTTCACATACTAGGTCTCTACATAATAAATTCTTAAATACTAGGTCTCTGCATAATAAATTCGTAAATACTAGGTCTCTCCATACTAATTTCTCAAATACTAGGTCTCTATGTAAAAAGTTCTCAAATACTAGGTCTCTAAGTAATAAGTTCTCAAATACTAGATCTCTAAGTAATAAGTTCTCAAATACTGGGTCTCTATGTAAAAAGTTCTCAAATAATAGGTCTCTAAGTAAAAAGTTCTCAAATACTAGGTCTCTACATAATAAATTCTTAAATACTAGGTCTCTCCATACTAATTTCTCAAATACTAGGTCTCTATGTAATAAGTTCTCAAATACTAGGTCTCTAAGTAATAAGTTCTCAAATACTAGGTCTCTATGTAATAAGTTCTCAAATACTAGGTCTCTAAGTAATAAGTTCTCAAATACTAGGTCTCTAAGTAATAAGTTCTCAAATACTAGGTCTCTAAGTAATAAGTTCTCAAATACTAGGTCTCTAAGTAATAAGTTCTCAAATACTAGGTCTCTAAGTAATAAGTTCTCAAATACTAGGTCTCTAAGTAATAAGTTCTCAAATACTAGGTCTCTAAGTAATAAGTTCTCAAATACTAGGTATCTAAGTAATAAGTTCTCAAATACTAGGTCTCTAAGTAATAAGTTCTAACATACTAGGTCTCTAAGTAATAAGGTCTCAAATACTAGGTCCCCCGGGAAGGTTAACCCGGTCAACAAATGCCCGCAGAAGTCGGATGTGTCGGCCTAACGGCGCAAGAACACAGCTCTGCTGTAAACAGACACAACGCAATCACGTCCGGAAAAAAAAAAAACTCCGGATGAACGCAGAAGAAGAAGACGAAATACTGGGTCTCTATGTAATAAGTTCTCAAATACTAGGTCTCTAAGTAATACGTTCTCAAATACTAGGTCTTTAAGTAATACATTCTCAAATACTAGGTCTCTAAGTAATACATTCTCAAATACTAGGTCTCTAAGTAATACATTCTCAAATACTAGGTCTCTAAGTAATAAGTTCTCAAATACTAGGTCTCTAAGTAATAAGTTCTCAAACACTAGGTCTCTAAGTAATAAGTTCTCAAATACTAGGTCTGTAAGTAATACGTTCTCAAATACTAGGTCTCTAAGTAATACATTCTCAAATACTAGGTCTGTAAGTAATACGCTCTCAAATGGTAGGTCTCTAAGTAATACATTCTCAAATACTAGGTCTGTAACTAATAAGCTCTCAAATGGTAGGTCTCTAAGTAATACATTCTCAAATACTAGGTCTCTAAGTAATAAGTTCTCAAATACTAGGTCTCTAAATAATAAGTTCTCAAATACTAGGTCTCTAAGTAATAAGTTCTCAAATACTAGGTCTCTAAGTAATACATTCTCAAATACTAGGTCTGTAAGTAATAAGTTCTCAAATACTAGGTCTCTAAGTAATACCTTCTCAAATGCTAGATCTCTAAGTAATAAGTTCTCAAATTCTAGGTCTGTAAGTAATAAGTTCTCAAATACTAGGTCTCTAAGTAATACCTTCTCAAATGCTAGATCTCTAAGTAATAAGTTCTCAAATACTAGGTCTGTAAGTAATAAGTTCTCAAATACTAGGTCTCTAAGTAATACCTTCTCAAATGCTAGATCTCTAAGTAATAAGTTCTCAAATTCTAGGTCTGTAAGTAATAAGTTCTCAAATACTAGGTCTCTAAGTAATACGTTCTCAAATGCTAGATCTCTAAGTAATAAGTTCTCAAATACTAGGTCTCTAAGTAATACCTTCTCAAATGCTAGATCTCTAAGTAATAAGTTCTCAAATACTAGGTCTGTAAGTAAAAAGTTCTCAAATACTAGATCTCTAAGTAATAAGTTCTCAAATACTAGATCTCTAAGTAATAAGTTCTCAAATACTAGATCTTTAAGTGATACGTTCTCAAATACTAGGTTGTGGTGTGGTGACTTCTGCCACAGACTAAGAACGGAAACAAAGTCTTTGTGACGTGTATAAAGGTATAACCTGTAGCTAACAATGGGCGCCGGCAAGCTCTCTGCTGGTTGTATGGGACCCCGTGCAAGACTCTTCCATACGGCCACGCCGTACACCACGGATAATTGGCCATTCATTATTGACCTAAACCTATATAAGTCTGGGGATTTCGGAGTTGTTAGCCCCTTATTTTGGCACTGATCAGCACACCCCCAAATTATGGGTATGTTATGTCCTTCGAAGGTCATCGCCATTCATTGCCTTGCCGGCTGGCGTGGGCGATCATGCCTCTCCACAAATTGCGATGTCCGATGGCATGGATCAGTTCGTGTGTTGACTCCCTTCAGTGCCATGGCACAAGACTGCCAAGAATTTTCTCACGCTGTCTTCCTCTATCTCTCTTTCCACAAGTCTTTTCGGTTGTCACAACATGCTCAAGTTTTTGTCTTTTCATAACGTGGCCAAAAATGCGTCTGACTGATGTTTGTGATAAGTTGTCTTGGTGACTTAGCTTCCCTTAAAATGTCCAGCTTGCTCATTTTGGTTGTCCAATTAATGTTCAGCATTCTTCTATAAAACCACATCTCCGAGGCTTCTAGGAATGTTTTCACCTGTTTACTAATTGTCCAGGATTCGCAGTCGTATATTAAAACTGGTTCTATGTAACATGCAAGAACACTTTTTCTAACTTTCAAGGACAAGGACCTATTGCATAAAATGTTCTTCATGAGATAGAATGCAGTTTAGATCTAGTTAGATCGAAGGCACCATCGAAGGTAGGCCATAGACAGCTGAGAAACAGCTTCAAGTGTCCATCAAATGTGATTTCTACTGGACCACAGGTTCAAATATCCACCGAGTAAACATCCTACGCCGGTCTCTCTGGCCGAGGGGTTACAACACTTTCTCCGTAATCCCGTTTATCACGCAGTCTCGTAGCAGGGCGAGAGCTGGGAGCGGTTCGACCCCCGCTGGTGACTTGCAGGATAACTGAGCCGGCCGCTCAGAAAGCAATGGCAAACTACTGAGTGTAATCTTGCCAAGAAATCAACATACAGGTGAAAGATGCTGATGTTGACAGCGATGTCCTGTAAAGGATATGCAAAACATTTATTTAAACATCCTACTAAATGGCAACCCGGTTCAAACGTCCACCACATGTCGTATACGAAACGAAATATAGGTGCTATGAGAGAAAACCATGCCTTGCATACATCTCCCAAAACTGATAGAAAGAAACTGAATGTCCCCGATCTGCAATATCGCAGGCCCCAGGGCATGTAGGTGGAAAATCAAATCAGTGAGTACCAAATGGAAAATTGCTTGGCTAGTCAATCTATCTGTTAGAACGTCTCATTTAACGGGTCAGTGTATGGGCGACATCTAAGTCCGAAACTTGTGGAATGCGTCTTTCTCAATACCTCAACGTTTATTTTCTCTCCACCCATGATATCCTCAAAATTCTTCTCAAAAATATCATCTTCATTACCCCCACGTTCTCCATTCTTCAACTGCACATTGTTTCAGTTTCGCATCCATACAGAAGAACAGATCACACAAGACTGTCGGTATCAATCAGCTAAGTCACCGCCAAACCAATAAACCATTCTCAAATACCCTGTCTCCACATAACAAGGTCACAAACACTAGGTCTCAATATAACACGTTCTCAAACACTAGGTCTCTACATAACAAGTTCCCAAATACTATGTCTCTATATAACAGGGTCTTAATCATTAGGTCTCCACATAACAAGGTCTAAAAGACTAGGTCTTAACATAATAATGTCTCAAATATTATGTCTCTACATAATGAATTCTCAGATACTAGGTCTCCTCCGTGGCCAAAGGCTTGCGAACGCGGTTCGTGGGCCGCTTACCAGGCGTTCGAAACTCAGCTGCGACCGATTTGTGCAGCAGACTGTTCCGCGTTGTGTTATAACGTGTTTATAGGAGCCGGTCGTTCAGAAAGCAATGGCAAACTACTGAACGTAAAACTTGCCTAATACATCAACAGCAGCTGAAAAATGCTGCTGTTGACTGCAACGTCCTGTAAGGGATATGCACGATTTAAAAAAAAAAAAACATAACACGGTTTCAAATACTAGGTCTCTACATAACAAGGTCTCAATAATTAGGTCTCTACATAATGATTTCTCAAATACTTTTTTTTTTAATGTTGCATGTTCCGCTCACATGCTTACGTAAGTTACCAGAGCGGCGCGAACCGCTGCCGATTCTCGCAGCTGCTGTTTTCCCCCACGTGGATATACGGGGTTACGAACAATGTCGTTAACCTCAAATACTAGGTTTCTACATAAGAAGGTCTCAGTAACTGTGTCTCTGCATAACACGTTCTCAACTACTAGGTCACTACATAACAAGATCTCAATAACTAGGTAAGATCTCAATAACTAGGTCTCTGCATAATAAGTTCTCAAATACTAGGTCACTACATAACAAGATCTCAATAACCAGGTCTCTGCATAATAAGTTCTCAAATACTACGAGCCGTTGCTTAGTTGCATATCCTTTACAGGTCGTTGCAGTCAATAACAGCATTGTTTTTTTTTCCTATTGTATCCTCTTAGCAAGTTTATGTTCAGTAGTTTGCCATTGCTTTATGAATGACCGGCACCCATACCATTGCGTAAAAACATCAACGCAACGCGGTCTGCTGCCAAATTGCGCTCAGCTGTGTTTCGAACGCGGGTATGCGGGATCACAAACTAGGTCCGAAATGCCTTGGCCACGGGGTCGGCACTACGAGCAGAGAGAATGAATATGTAGCGTGAGAAGAGCACACCAGCCTGTTCATCCATCGATGGCCCCATATGGACAACAAACACCTTCAGATGAGTATATCCTGTGAGGGTAAAACCATGGGCAGCTGCTTTTGCGGCAGGCTGACTCAATCACAAGACTATCATTCTCAGCCGATGATGGCCCTAACTATAACTTCTCCTTGAAGTTGAACGGGGTAGGGGTAATGGTGAAATCGAATCGAAACGAGTCTGTCCTGCAGGTGAACTGCACTGGTGAACGGCAGTAGTTTCCGTTACCCGAAATGTTTACAGCTGGCTAGAGTCACCCGTCAGACACTTTGTATTACAGCCGGCTGGAGTCAAACGTCAGACACTTTGTCACTCTCTTTGTCTATGTGGGTATGCCGACGATACCGCGGAGATCTAGACTGTAAGCCCCTGGTAATGTAAACTAAATTATATGGGGCGGGTTCGACATCCATTATAGCCCTGCTTGATTGACAGTCACGGCAAGGAACACGATGATAGCTTCGATGAAGCTGATGTTTTTATGATGATAAGCATGATAATTCCATTTATGATGTTAGTGATTATGAGAGCAAGGAATTTTAAGACCTGAAGATAATGCAAATGTGTAGGCATTTAAGACCTGGGCAATGGCAACATATGACCTACAAATTTCAAATTATGCCCCTGAAATTTCAAATACGACCTTGAAATCTCCAACAACAACAAATCATGCAACGTTATTTATTTAAAACGATGCCTGCTCATTCTCAAATATCAAGGTGTATGTAACCTAAAAATAAATTGCGTCTCGTACGGTTCGCAGTATTTTACTTTAGTTTTAAGTAAAATTCTAGAGAATACTTAACAACCATTCAACTCAACATTTAAAATTAATACAAATATAACTTTTTGCTGATCATATATTTGCCGATAGGCTGTATAAAACAGAATTCAGATAATATGACCCATCTCTTTCATTCTCAGAATTACAGTAAACAGTTATATACAATTTTAAACTTTCCGTCAAAAACGATCTCCTTTAGTCACTTAGCATTGTTTTACAGCAGCAAAATCTTATTTCGGCATTAGGCTACATGAAATTGAGCTTATTTGAAAAATGTGAAATCATGACTACAAAGTTGTGGATCGTCTTCCTCGAACGTTGCCTGCTTATCACTTATAATGTCACTAATCTTCCAGATCAAATTCCAGATTCAATATCCTTCATGCCAACAGAGCACAGGTTGTAGTCTTGCATACACATTGTCAGCCACCGTGCTATGGGCTACATTTAACTCGCTGGCTACATTTATCACAAGTTCAAGGCCTGTATGTAGAAAGTTACCAGCTGCTGTTTCAGCTGAGAAGTTCTTCTTGTGAGCATGATGAAGACGAACGTGATACAGGCGAGTTTCCAGATACAGCATTGCTTGAAGACAATGACTGGATAACTTTGATCGAAGAAGCGTCGTCGTCGCTGACAACTGTCTCAGCTTTACTGTAGTTGATGCAGTAATAACATGTTGCTTTGAGCCAGGTTACACTGCTTGTTCTAGAAACAGAGGCACTAACGGGAAGATTTCTGTGAATGTCTGCACTCGTAGTTTGTTCACATTGTAAATTAACTTGTTCAAATCAGGATAGATGCCCCAGTTTTCTTCACCTATCCTATGTAAGCCACTTCTGTGGCGAAGGGGTTACTGGCCCAGATCTTAGTATCGCATACTGCGTTCGAAACACAGCTACGAGCGATTTCGCAGCAGACCGCCTTGCGTTAGTTTTCATAAAATGGTATGAGTGTCGGCCGTTCAGAAATCAGTGGCAAACTACTCGACGCAAACATTCCAAAAAATCTCAAACAGCCAAACATTCTGGGATTGGCTGCGACGTCCTGTAAAGGATGTGCAGCGAACTTTAGCCCCGGTAATGCATGTACAATGCGAGTATTGTACACCATTTTTGGAAACAGAATCCTCAGACCGTTGGTTGCTTTCGCCATGTCTGCAGCTGCATCTGTTACTAGAGCAGAACACTTTTTTTCTCCATCCCATCTGACCACAGAAGATTCATAACACTGTCGAGGAAGCGCATCAGTGGTTGAATGGTCAGCCCTCTACAACATTTCACAAGAAGGGAGACATCTTTCTCCAGGACAGCCGTCTCTTGAGGTTCCAACAATAACTGTAGCCGTGTAAGTAACTACCTTCTACGTTTCTGGTTTCATCAGTGGAACTCTTGTTATTGACAATACAACAATCACATCGTACATAAAACACCTCAGTAAGAAGCCTCTTCCGTGCCGTGGTTTGCCTGGGCTGAGCTGAACAAACTGCCTTCAATGCTGGTTATTGGGTTCATGTCAAGGGCTACAAATAGACGTCATCCTGGCACAGAGGGCCTTGGGAAACTCCACTGTTTGGCATGACATGGACGATCTTGATTTCTGGAACAACAATTGTACAGACTCTCTGTGCACAATTTCAAACCACACTCCTCCTGTGTGTTGAGTTCTGTGGTGTTGTTGCACATGAAAACACAAAATAATATCTCGCCGTCTGTACTAGAATGTTAGTCTCCAAACACCAGTACAAACTCTCTTAAAGAGTTTGAGTTGAAGGCATAGTTTTGGACATCTTCAGCTGAGACTGGTGTGGTTTTACTGCAGTCTGCCCAGTAATGGCAGCACCGTGTCTACCTCGCGTAGATGAGTCATCTGAGACGACCTTCACACTATCATGGACAGATTCAGCTTAGGTAGAGCTAGATAACGTTCCCTTCATCTGAATACAATATAATACCTCATCCATGCTCGGTTGTTTGTTTGTGCATGAACTGAAACTCCTAGCAGGAAACACATATTTATTAGGTTAGAAAATCTCTGAATCCTGGCATGTAATTTTCACATTTGGTTCGATAAGAACAAAATGGATAACATGTTAAAAAAATGGATAAAGTGTCAGAATAGGACCTAACACTTTTGGAATATAACCTAAACCTACGGGTCTGAGTAGTCTCGAGGTATGGTGTCCGCCTCGAGTGCTGGAGGTCCCGGGTTCAGGCCCCGGTGAGGACCGGGATTTATTTAAAAAATCCACCTGGACTTCCAGTAATAAAATTTCCCCAGGTCTCTGGCTAGTGAGATCGGACGCCCGTGTGTATTATTGCGCTTGGAAATCGAAAAAGAGTAGCCTAACGGCGCTGCCCGGGTAAAATTTCGAGTTAAAAATCTACCCAAAGTATTTCAGGATCCTCGCCGGTGCAACGGAGTTCATGCATTGAGCTGAATTTCTCCAGACTCAGGTTTGAGTAAGGAGGAAAACGGAGCACTTATGGGTTAAACCGTGTGCCGTGATGTTGATCCAACGACTAAACTAAACCTAAACCTAAAAAGGCATTAATTCGTACCAGAAACAAATGAAAAACGTAAACTGAAGAGAAATTAGACGTAGACAGTCAACATTTGTGGACACGTTTTAAGAAGAAGTAAATTAAAGAATTTGGTGACAACTGGTCAGATTGAAGGGAAAAGAACAAGGGGAAGGCAGAGAAGTAAGGCCACGTAGCATGGTCGAGACAAGAACACGGAACTGATCCACGACTTTGGTGATCGAGATGGAGATGGCGAAACGTTACCCCCTCCCCCTCCACCACCCCCCCCCCCTCTCTGCCCACGCTTATTGGCATGCACGTGATGATAACGAAAATGATAATAAATATGATAGTGATGATTATGTTACTTATGGTGGTAGTTTAATTATGGTGCTGGTGATGAAGACTTGCACCATAGCATGGAGGAATGTCAGTATCATAAATTATTACAATCACCAGAGACAGGCGGCTGTGAACAGACATGATCGCTCAGGCCACACAAAAATGACTATAATAATAATAAGATGCTGATGATTATAATTATGAGAGTCGTGATATTCATGGTAAAAAGTAAAATTTAAAAAAAAACAAGTAAAGAATCTTTGTATACACTCCAAAGTGCAATGAGAATGTGGTACTAGAGCCATGTTGTTATAGACTCTGTGAGTGAATGTGTTACTAGAGCCATGTTGTTATAGACTCGCTGAGTGAATGTGGTACAAGAGCCATGTTGTTATAGACTCTGTGAGTGAATGTGGTACAAGAGCCATGTTGTTATAGACTCGCTGAGTGAATGTGGTACTAGAGCCATGTTGTTATAGACTCACTGAGTGAATGTGGTACTTGTCCCATGTTGTTATAGACTCTGTGAGTGAATGTGGTACAAGAGCCATGTTGTTATAGACTCTGTGAGTGAATGTGGTAGTAGAGCCATGTTGTTATAGACTCACTGAGTGAATGTGGTACTAGAGCCATGTTGTTATAGACTCGCTGAGTGAATGTGGTACTTGTCCCATGTTGTTATAGACTCGCTGAGTGAATGTGGTACTAGAGCCATGTTGTTATAGACTCACTGAGTGAATGTGGGACTAGAGCCATGTTGTTATAGAATCTGTGAGTGAATGTGGGACTAGAAGCCATGTTGTTATAGACTCTGTGAGTGAATGTGGTACTAGAGCCATGTTGTTATAGACTCTGTGAGTGAATGTGGTACTAGAGCCATGTTGTTATAGAATCTGTGAGTGAATGTGGTACTAGAGCCATGTTGTTATAGAATCTGTGAGTGAATGTGGTACTAGAGCCATGTTGTTATAGACTCTGTGAGTGAATGTGGTACTAGAGCCATGTTGTTATAGAATCTGTGAGTGAATGTGGGACTAGAGCCATGTTGTTATAGACTCTGTGAGTGAATGTGGTACAAGAGCCATGTTGTTATAGACTCTGTGAGTGAATGTGGTACTAGAGCCATGTTGTTATAGACTCGCTGAGTGAATGTGGTACTAGAGCCATGTTGTTATAGACTCACTGAGTGAATGTGGGACTAGAGCCATGTTGTTATAGAATCTGTGAGTGAATGTGGGACTAGAAGCCATGTTGTTATAGACTCGCTGAGTGAATGTGGGACTAGAAGCCATGTTGTTATAGACTCGCTGAGTGAATGTGGGACTAGAGCCATGTTGTTATAGACTCTGTGAGTGAATGTGGTACTAGAGCCATGTTGTTATAGACTCTGTGAGTGAATGTGGTAGTAGAGCCATGTTGTTATAGACTCGCTGAGTGAATGTGGTAGTAGAGCCATGTTGTTATAGACTCGCTGAGTGAATGTGGTACTAGAGCCATGTTGTTATAGACTCGCTGAGTGAATGTGGGACTAGAGCCATGTTGTTATAGACTCTGTGAGTGAATGTGGTACTAGAGCCATGTTGTTATAGACTCGCTGAGTGAATGTGGTACTAGAGCCATGTTGTTATAGACTCACTGAGTGAATGTGGTACTAGAGCCATGTTGTTATAAACTCTGTGAGTGAATGTGGTACTAGAGCCATGTTGTTATAGACTCTGTGAGTGAATGTGGTACTAGAGCCATGTTGTTATAGACTCTGTGAGTGAATGTGGTAGTAGAGCCATGTTGTTATAGACTCGCTGAGTGAATGTGGTACTAGAGCCATGTTGTTATAGACTCTGTGAGTGAATGTGGTACTAGAGCCATGTTGTTATAGACTCTGTGAGTGAATGTGGTACTTGTCCCATGTTGTTATAGACTCGCTGAGTGAATGTGGTACTAGAGCCATGTTGTTATAGACTCGCTGAGTGAATGTGGTACTAGAGCCATGTTGTTATAGACTCGCTGAGTGAATGTGGTACTAGAGCCATGTTGTTATAGACTCGCTGAGTGAATGTGGTACTAGAGCCATGTTGTTATAGACTCGCTGAGTGAATGTGGTACTAGAGCCATGTTGTTATAGACTCGCTGAGTGAATGTGGTACTAGAGCCATGTTGTTATAGACTCGCTGAGTGAATGTGGTACTAGAGCCATGTTGTTATAGACTCGCTGAGTGAATGTGGTACTAGAGCCATGTTGTTATAGACTCGCTGAGTGAATGTGGTACTAGAGCCATGTTGTTATAGACTCGCTGAGTGAATGTGGTACTAGAGCCATGTTGTTATAGACTCGCTGAGTGAATGTGGTACTAGAGCCATGTTGTTATAGACTCTGTGAGTGAATGTGGTAGTAGAGCCATGTTGTTATAGACTCACTGAGTGAATGTGGTACTAGAGCCATGTTGTTATAAACTCTGTGAGTGAATGTGGTACTAGAGCCATGTTGTTATAGACTCTGTGAGTGAATGTGGTACTAGAGCCATGTTGTTATAGACTCTGTGAGTGAATGTGGTAGTAGAGCCATGTTGTTATAGACTCGCTGAGTGAATGTGGTACTAGAGCCATGTTGTTATAGACTCGCTGAGTGAATGTGGTACTAGAGCCATGTTGTTATAGACTCGTTGAGTGAATGTGGTACTAGAGCCATGTTGTTATAGACTCTGTGAGTGAATGTGGTACTAGAGCCATGTTGTTATAGACTCGCTGAGTGAATGTGGTACTAGAGCCATGTTGTTATAGACTCTGTGAGTAAATGTGGTACTAGAGCCATGTTGTTATAGACTCGCTGAGTGAATGTGGTACTTGTCCCATGTTGTTATAGACTCTGTGAGTGAATGTGGTACTTGTCCCATGTTGTTATAGACTCTGTGAGTGAATGTGGTACTTGTCCCATGTTGTTATAGACTCTGTGAGTGAATGTGGTACTAGAGGCATGTTGTTATAGACTCTGTGAGTGAATGTGGTACTAGAGGCATGTTGTTATAGACTCTGTGAGTGAATGTGGTACTAGAGGCATGTTGTTATAGACTCTGTGAGTGAATGTGGTACTAGAGGCATGTTGTTATAGACTCTGTGAGTGAATGTGGTACTAGAGCCATGTTGTTATAGACTCGCTGAGTGAATGTGGTACAAGAGCCATGTTGTTATAAACTCTGTGAGTGAATGTGGTACTAGAGCCATGTTGTTATAGACTCGCTGAGTGAATGTGGTACTAGAGCCATGTTGTTATAGACTCTGTGAGTGAATGTGGTAGTAGAGCCATGTTGTTATAGACTCGCTGAGTGAATGTGGTACTAGAGCCATGTTGTTATAGACTCACTGAGTGAATGTGGTACTAGAGCCATGTTGTTATAAACTCTGTGAGTGAATGTGGTACTAGAGCCATGTTGTTATAGACTCTGTGAGTGAATGTGGTACTAGAGCCATGTTGTTATAGACTCTGTGAGTGAATGTGGTAGTAGAGCCATGTTGTTATAGACTCGCTGAGTGAATGTGGTACTAGAGCCATGTTGTTATAGACTCTGTGAGTGAATGTGGTACTAGAGCCATGTTGTTATAGACTCTGTGAGTGAATGTGGTACTTGTCCCATGTTGTTATAGACTCTGTGAGTGAATGTGGTACTTGTCCCATGTTGTTATAGACTCTGTGAGTGAATGTGGTACTTGTCCCATGTTGTTATAGACTCTGTGAGTGAATGTGGTACTAGAGCCATGTTGTTATAGACTCGCCGAGTGAATGTGGTACTAGGGCCATGTTGATATAGACTCTGTGAGTGAATGTGGTACTAGAGCCATGTTGCTATAGACTTGCTGAGTGAATGTGGTACTAGAGCCATGTTGTTATAGACTCGCTGAGTGAATGTGGTACAAGAGCCATGTTGTTATAGACTCTGGGAGTGAATGTGGTACTAGAGGCATGTTGTTATAGACTCTGTGAGTGAATGTGGTACTAGAGCCATGTTGTTATAGACTCGCTGAGTGAATGTGGTACAAGAGCCATGTTGTTATAAACTCTGTGAGTGAATGTGGTACTAGAGCCATGTTGTTATAGACTCTGTGAGTGAATGTGGTACTAGAGGCATGTTGTTATAGACTCGCTGAGTGAATGTGGTACTATAGCCATGTTGTTATAGACTCTGTGAGTGAATGTGGTAGTAGAGCCATGTTGTTATAGACTCGCTGAGTGAATGTGGTACTAGAGCCATGTTGTTATAGACTCTGTGAGTGAATGTGGTACTAGAGCCATGTTGTTATAGACTCTGTGAGTGAATGTGGTACTAGAGCCATGTTGTTATAGACTCGCTGAGTGAATGTGGTACTAGAGCCATGTTGTTATAGACTCGCTGAGTGAATGTGGTACTAGAGCCATGTTGTTATAGACTCGCTGAGTGAATGTGGTACTAGAGCCATGTTGTTATAGACTCGCTGAGTGAATGTGGTACTAGAGCCATGTTGTTATAGACTCTGTGAGTGAATGTGGTAGTAGAGCCATGTTGTTATAGACTCACTGAGTGAATGTGGTACTAGAGCCATGTTGTTATAAACTCTGTGAGTGAATGTGGTACTAGAGCCATGTTGTTATAGACTCTGTGAGTGAATGTGGTACTAGAGCCATGTTGTTATAGACTCTGTGAGTGAATGTGGTAGTAGAGCCATGTTGTTATAGACTCGCTGAGTGAATGTGGTACTAGAGCCATGTTGTTATAGACTCGCTGAGTGAATGTGGTACTAGAGCCATGTTGTTATAGACTCGTTGAGTGAATGTGGTACTAGAGCCATGTTGTTATAGACTCTGTGAGTGAATGTGGTACTAGAGCCATGTTGTTATAGACTCGCTGAGTGAATGTGGTACTAGAGCCATGTTGTTATAGACTCTGTGAGTAAATGTGGTACTAGAGCCATGTTGTTATAGACTCGCTGAGTGAATGTGGTACTTGTCCCATGTTGTTATAGACTCTGTGAGTGAATGTGGTACTTGTCCCATGTTGTTATAGACTCTGTGAGTGAATGTGGTACTTGTCCCATGTTGTTATAGACTCTGTGAGTGAATGTGGTACTTGTCCCATGTTGTTATAAACTCTGTGAGTGAATGTGGTACTAGAGCCATGTTGTTATAGACTCTGTGAGTGAATGTGGTACTAGAGGCATGTTGTTATAGACTCTGTGAGTGAATGTGGTACTAGAGGCATGTTGTTATAGACTCTGTGAGTGAATGTGGTACTAGAGCCATGTTGTTATAGACTCGCTGAGTGAATGTGGTACAAGAGCCATGTTGTTATAAACTCTGTGAGTGAATGTGGTACTAGAGCCATGTTGTTATAGACTCGCTGAGTGAATGTGGTACTAGAGCCATGTTGTTATAGACTCGCTGAGTGAATGTGGTACTAGAGCCATGTTGTTATAGACTCGCTGAGTGAATGTGGTACTAGAGCCATGTTGTTATAGACTCTGTGAGTGAATGTGGTACTAGAGCCATGTTGTTATAGACTCGCTGAGTGAATGTGGTACTTGTCCCATGTTGTTATAGACTCGCTGAATGAATGTGGTACAAGAGCCATGTTGTTATAAACTCTGTGACTGAATGTGGTACTAGAGCCATGTTGTTATAGACTCTGTGAGTGAATGTGGTACTAGAGCCATGTTGTTATAGACTCTGTGAGTGAATGTGGTACTAGAGCCATGTTGTTATAGACTCTGTGAGTGAATGTGGTACTAGAGCCATGTTGTTATAGACTCTGTGAGTGAATGTGGTACTAGAGCCATGTTGTTATAGACTCTGTGAGTGAATGTGGTACTAGAGCCATGTTGTTATAGACTCTGTGAGTGAATGTGGTAGTAGAGCCATGTTGTTATAGACTCGCTGAGTGAATGTGGTACTAGAGCCATGTTGTTATAGACTCGCTGAGTGAATGTGGTACTAGAGCCATGTTGTTATAGACTCGCTGAGTGAATGTGGTACTATAGCCATGTTGTTATAGACTCTGTGAGTGAATGTGGTACTAGAGCCATGTTGTTATAGACTCTGTGAGTGAATGTGGTACTAGAGCCATGTTGTTATAGACTCTGTGAGTGAATGTGGTAGTAGAGCCATGTTGTTATAGACTCACGGAGTGAATGTGGTACTAGAGCCATGTTGTTTTAGACTCGCTGAGTGAATGTGGTACTAGAGCCATGTTATTATAGACTCGCTGAGTGAATGTGGTACTTGTCCCATGTTGTTATAGACTCTGTGAGTGAATGTGGTACTTGTCCCATGTTGTTATAGACTCTGTGAGTGAATGTGGTACTTGTCCCATGTTGTTATAGACTCTGTGAGTGAATGTGATACTAGAGCCATGTTGTTATAGACTCACTGAGTGAATGTGGTACTAGAGCCATGTTGTTATAGACTCGCTGAGTGAATGTGGTACTAGAGCTATGTTGTTATAGACTCACTGAGTGAATGTGGTACAAGAGCCATGTTGTTATAGACTCTGGGAGTGAATGTGGTACTAGAGGCATGTTGTTATAGACTCTGTGAGTGAATGTGGTACTAGAGCCATGTTGTTATAGACTCGCTGAGTGAATGTGGTACAAGAGCCATGTTGTGATAAACTCTGTGAGTGAATGTGGTACTAGAGCCATGTTGTTATAGACTCGCTGAGTGAATGTGGTACTAGAGTCATGTTGTTATAGACTCTGTGAGTAAATGTGGTACTAGAGCCATGTTGTTATAGACTCGCTGAGTGAATGTGGTACTAGAGCCATGTTGTTATAGACTCGCTGAGTGAATGTGGTACTAGAGCCATGTTGTTATAGACTCGCTGAGTGAATGTGGTGCTAGAGCCATGTTGTTATAGACTCGCTGAGTGAATGTGGTACTAGAGCCATGTTGTTATAGACTCGCCGAATGAATGTGGTACTAGAGCCATGTTGTTATAGACTCGCTGAGTAAATGTGGTTCTAGAGCCATGTTGTTATAGACTCGCTGAGTGAATGTGGTACTAGAGCCATGTTGTTATAGACTCGCTGAGTGAATGTGGTACTAGAGCCATGTTGTTATAGACTCGCCGAATGAATGTGGTACTAGAGCCATGTTGTTATAGACTCGCTGAGTAAATGTGGTACTAGAGCCATGTTGTTATAGACTCGCTGAGTGAATGTGGTACTAGAGCCATGTTGTTATAGACTCACTGAGTGAATGTGGTACTAGAGCCATGTTGTTATAGACTCGCTGAGTGAATGTGGTACTAGAGCCATGTTGTTATAGACTCGCCGAATGAATGTGGTACTAGAGCCATGTTGTTATAAACTCTGTGAGTGAATGTGGTACTAGAGCCATGTTGTTATAGACTCGCTGAGTGAATGTGGTGCTAGAGCCATGTTGTTATAGACTCGCCGAATGAATGTGGTACTAGAGCCATGTTGTTATAGACTCGCTGAGTGAATGTGGTGCTAGAGCCATGTTGTTATAGACTCGCTGAGTGAATGTGGTGCTAGAGCCATGTTGTTATAGACTCGCCGAATGAATGTGGTACTAGAGCCATGTTGTTATAGACTCGCTGAGTGAATGTGGTACTAGAGCCATGTTGTTATAGACTCTGTGAGTGAATGTGGTACTTGTCCCATGTTGTTATAGACTCTGTGAGTGAATGTGGTACTTGTCCCATGTTGTTATAGACTCTGTGAGTGAATGTGATACTAGAGCCATGTTGTTATAGACTCACTGAGTGAATGTGATACTAGAGCCATGTTGTTATAGACTCACTGAGTGAATGTGGTACTAGAGCCATGTTGTTATAGACTCTGTGAGTGAATGTGGTAGTAGAGCCATGTTGTTATAGACTCGCTGAGTGAATGTGGTACTAGAGCCATGTTGTTATAGACTCGCTGAGTGAATGTGGTACTAGAGCCATGTTGTTATAGACTCGCTGAGTGAATGTGGTACTATAGCCATGTTGTTATAGACTCTGTGAGTGAATGTGGTACTAGAGCCATGTTGTTATAGACTCTGTGAGTGAATGTGGTACTAGAGCCATGTTGTTATAGACTCTGTGAGTGAATGTGGTAGTAGAGCCATGTTGTTATAGACTCGCCGAATGAATGTGGTACTAGAGCCATGTTGTTATAGACTCGCTGAGTAAATGTGGTACTAGAGCCATGTTGTTATAGACTCGCTGAGTGAATGTGGTACTAGAGCCATGTTGTTATAGACTCACTGAGTGAATGTGGTACTAGAGCCATGTTGTTATAGACTCGCTGAGTGAATGTGGTACTAGAGCCATGTTGTTATAGACTCGCCGAATGAATGTGGTACTAGAGCCATGTTGTTATAAACTCTGTGAGTGAATGTGGTACTAGAGCCATGTTGTTATAGACTCGCTGAGTGAATGTGGTGCTAGAGCCATGTTGTTATAGACTCGCCGAATGAATGTGGTACTAGAGCCATGTTGTTATAGACTCGCTGAGTGAATGTGGTGCTAGAGCCATGTTGTTATAGACTCGCTGAGTGAATGTGGTGCTAGAGCCATGTTGTTATAGACTCGCCGAATGAATGTGGTACTAGAGCCATGTTGTTATAGACTCGCTGAGTGAATGTGGTACTAGAGCCATGTTGTTATAGACTCTGTGAGTGAATGTGGTACTTGTCCCATGTTGTTATAGACTCTGTGAGTGAATGTGGTACTTGTCCCATGTTGTTATAGACTCTGTGAGTGAATGTGATACTAGAGCCATGTTGTTATAGACTCACTGAGTGAATGTGATACTAGAGCCATGTTGTTATAGACTCACTGAGTGAATGTGGTACTAGAGCCATGTTGTTATAGACTCTGTGAGTGAATGTGGTAGTAGAGCCATGTTGTTATAGACTCGCTGAGTGAATGTGGTACTAGAGCCATGTTGTTATAGACTCGCTGAGTGAATGTGGTACTAGAGCCATGTTGTTATAGACTCGCTGAGTGAATGTGGTACTATAGCCATGTTGTTATAGACTCTGTGAGTGAATGTGGTACTAGAGCCATGTTGTTATAGACTCTGTGAGTGAATGTGGTACTAGAGCCATGTTGTTATAGACTCTGTGAGTGAATGTGGTAGTAGAGCCATGTTGTTATAGACTCACGGAGTGAATGTGGTACTAGAGCCATGTTGTTTTAGACTCGCTGAGTGAATGTGGTACTAGAGCCATGTTGTTATAGACTCGCTGAGTGAATGTGGTACTTGTCCCATGTTGTTATAGACTCTGTGAGTGAATGTGGTACTAGAGCCATGTTATTATAGACTCGCTGAGTGAATGTGGTACTTGTCCCATGTTGTTTTAGACTCGCTGAGTGAATGTGGTACTAGAGCCATGTTATTATAGACTCGCTGAGTGAATGTGGTACTTGTCCCATGTTGTTATAGACTCTGTGAGTGAATGTGGTACTTGTCCCATGTTGTTATAGACTCTGTGAGTGAATGTGGTACTTGTCCCATGTTGTTATAGACTCTGTGAGTGAATGTGATACTAGAGCCATGTTGTTATAGACTCACTGAGTGAATGTGGTACTAGAGCCATGTTGTTATAGACTCGCTGAGTGAATGTGGTACTAGAGCTATGTTGCTATAGACTCACTGAGTGAATGTGGTACAAGAGCCATGTTGTTATAGACTCTGGGAGTGAATGTGGTACTAGAGGCATGTTGTTATAGACTCTGTGAGTGAATGTGGTACTAGAGCCATGTTGTTATAGACTCGCTGAGTGAATGTGGTACAAGAGCCATGTTGTGATAAACTCTGTGAGTGAATGTGGTACTAGAGTCATGTTGTTATAGACTCACTGAGTGAATGTGGTGCTAGAGCCATGTTGTTATAAACTCTGTGAGTGAATGTGGTACTAGAGCCATGTTGTTATAGACTCGCTGAGTGAATGTGGTGCTAGAGCCATGTTGTTATAGACTCGCTGAGTGAATGTGGTGCTAGAGCCATGTTGTTATAGACTCGCTGAGTGAATGTGGTGCTAGAGCCATGTTGTTATAGACTCGCCGAATGAATGTGGTACTAGAGCCATGTTGTTATAGACTCGCTGAGTGAATGTGGTACTAGAGCCATGTTGTTATAGACTCTGTGAGTGAATGTGGTACTTGTCCCATGTTGTTATAGACTCTGTGAGTGAATGTGGTACTAGAGCCATGTTGTTATAGACTCGCTGAGTGAATGTGGTACTAGAGCCATGTTGTTATAGACTCGCCGAGTGAATGTGGTACTTGTCCCATGTTGTTATAGACTCTGTGAGTGAATGTGGTACTAGAGCCATGTTGTTATAGACTCTGTGAGTGAATGTGGTACTAGAGCCATGTTGTTATAGACTCGCTGAGTGAATGTGGTACTAGAGCCATGTTGTTATAGACTCGCCGAGTGAATGTGGTACTTGTCCCATGTTGTTATAGACTCTGTGAGTGAATGTGGTACTAGAGGCATGTTGTTATAGACTCTGTGAGTGAATGTGGTACTAGAGCCATGTTGTTATAGACTCGCCGAATGAATGTGGTACTAGAGCCATGTTGTTATAGACTCGCTGAGTAAATGTGGTACTAGAGCCATGTTGTTATAGACTCGCTGAGTGAATGTGGTACTAGAGCCATGTTGTTATAGACTCACTGAGTGAATGTGGTACTAGAGCCATGTTGTTATAGACTCGCTGAGTGAATGTGGTACTAGAGCCATGTTGTTATAGACTCGCCGAATGAATGTGGTACTAGAGCCATGTTGTTATAAACTCTGTGAGTGAATGTGGTACTAGAGCCATGTTGTTATAGACTCGCTGAGTGAATGTGGTGCTAGAGCCATGTTGTTATAGACTCGCCGAATGAATGTGGTACTAGAGCCATGTTGTTATAGACTCGCTGAGTGAATGTGGTGCTAGAGCCATGTTGTTATAGACTCGCTGAGTGAATGTGGTGCTAGAGCCATGTTGTTATAGACTCGCCGAATGAATGTGGTACTAGAGCCATGTTGTTATAGACTCGCTGAGTGAATGTGGTACTAGAGCCATGTTGTTATAGACTCTGTGAGTGAATGTGGTACTTGTCCCATGTTGTTATAGACTCTGTGAGTGAATGTGGTACTTGTCCCATGTTGTTATAGACTCTGTGAGTGAATGTGATACTAGAGCCATGTTGTTATAGACTCACTGAGTGAATGTGATACTAGAGCCATGTTGTTATAGACTCACTGAGTGAATGTGGTACTAGAGCCATGTTGTTATAGACTCTGTGAGTGAATGTGGTAGTAGAGCCATGTTGTTATAGACTCGCTGAGTGAATGTGGTACTAGAGCCATGTTGTTATAGACTCGCTGAGTGAATGTGGTACTAGAGCCATGTTGTTATAGACTCGCTGAGTGAATGTGGTACTATAGCCATGTTGTTATAGACTCTGTGAGTGAATGTGGTACTAGAGCCATGTTGTTATAGACTCTGTGAGTGAATGTGGTACTAGAGCCATGTTGTTATAGACTCTGTGAGTGAATGTGGTAGTAGAGCCATGTTGTTATAGACTCGCCGAATGAATGTGGTACTAGAGCCATGTTGTTATAGACTCGCTGAGTAAATGTGGTACTAGAGCCATGTTGTTATAGACTCGCTGAGTGAATGTGGTACTAGAGCCATGTTGTTATAGACTCACTGAGTGAATGTGGTACTAGAGCCATGTTGTTATAGACTCGCTGAGTGAATGTGGTACTAGAGCCATGTTGTTATAGACTCGCCGAATGAATGTGGTACTAGAGCCATGTTGTTATAAACTCTGTGAGTGAATGTGGTACTAGAGCCATGTTGTTATAGACTCGCTGAGTGAATGTGGTGCTAGAGCCATGTTGTTATAGACTCGCCGAATGAATGTGGTACTAGAGCCATGTTGTTATAGACTCGCTGAGTGAATGTGGTGCTAGAGCCATGTTGTTATAGACTCGCTGAGTGAATGTGGTGCTAGAGCCATGTTGTTATAGACTCGCCGAATGAATGTGGTACTAGAGCCATGTTGTTATAGACTCGCTGAGTGAATGTGGTACTAGAGCCATGTTGTTATAGACTCTGTGAGTGAATGTGGTACTTGTCCCATGTTGTTATAGACTCTGTGAGTGAATGTGGTACTTGTCCCATGTTGTTATAGACTCTGTGAGTGAATGTGATACTAGAGCCATGTTGTTATAGACTCACTGAGTGAATGTGATACTAGAGCCATGTTGTTATAGACTCACTGAGTGAATGTGGTACTAGAGCCATGTTGTTATAGACTCTGTGAGTGAATGTGGTAGTAGAGCCATGTTGTTATAGACTCGCTGAGTGAATGTGGTACTAGAGCCATGTTGTTATAGACTCGCTGAGTGAATGTGGTACTAGAGCCATGTTGTTATAGACTCGCTGAGTGAATGTGGTACTATAGCCATGTTGTTATAGACTCTGTGAGTGAATGTGGTACTAGAGCCATGTTGTTATAGACTCTGTGAGTGAATGTGGTACTAGAGCCATGTTGTTATAGACTCTGTGAGTGAATGTGGTAGTAGAGCCATGTTGTTATAGACTCACGGAGTGAATGTGGTACTAGAGCCATGTTGTTTTAGACTCGCTGAGTGAATGTGGTACTAGAGCCATGTTGTTATAGACTCGCTGAGTGAATGTGGTACTTGTCCCATGTTGTTATAGACTCTGTGAGTGAATGTGGTACTAGAGCCATGTTATTATAGACTCGCTGAGTGAATGTGGTACTTGTCCCATGTTGTTTTAGACTCGCTGAGTGAATGTGGTACTAGAGCCATGTTATTATAGACTCGCTGAGTGAATGTGGTACTTGTCCCATGTTGTTATAGACTCTGTGAGTGAATGTGGTACTTGTCCCATGTTGTTATAGACTCTGTGAGTGAATGTGGTACTTGTCCCATGTTGTTATAGACTCTGTGAGTGAATGTGATACTAGAGCCATGTTGTTATAGACTCACTGAGTGAATGTGGTACTAGAGCCATGTTGTTATAGACTCGCTGAGTGAATGTGGTACTAGAGCTATGTTGCTATAGACTCACTGAGTGAATGTGGTACAAGAGCCATGTTGTTATAGACTCTGGGAGTGAATGTGGTACTAGAGGCATGTTGTTATAGACTCTGTGAGTGAATGTGGTACTAGAGCCATGTTGTTATAGACTCGCTGAGTGAATGTGGTACAAGAGCCATGTTGTGATAAACTCTGTGAGTGAATGTGGTACTAGAGTCATGTTGTTATAGACTCACTGAGTGAATGTGGTGCTAGAGCCATGTTGTTATAAACTCTGTGAGTGAATGTGGTACTAGAGCCATGTTGTTATAGACTCGCTGAGTGAATGTGGTGCTAGAGCCATGTTGTTATAGACTCGCTGAGTGAATGTGGTGCTAGAGCCATGTTGTTATAGACTCGCTGAGTGAATGTGGTGCTAGAGCCATGTTGTTATAGACTCGCCGAATGAATGTGGTACTAGAGCCATGTTGTTATAGACTCGCTGAGTGAATGTGGTACTAGAGCCATGTTGTTATAGACTCTGTGAGTGAATGTGGTACTTGTCCCATGTTGTTATAGACTCTGTGAGTGAATGTGGTACTAGAGCCATGTTGTTATAGACTCGCTGAGTGAATGTGGTACTAGAGCCATGTTGTTATAGACTCGCCGAGTGAATGTGGTACTTGTCCCATGTTGTTATAGACTCTGTGAGTGAATGTGGTACTAGAGCCATGTTGTTATAGACTCTGTGAGTGAATGTGGTACTAGAGCCATGTTGTTATAGACTCGCTGAGTGAATGTGGTACTAGAGCCATGTTGTTATAGACTCGCCGAGTGAATGTGGTACTTGTCCCATGTTGTTATAGACTCTGTGAGTGAATGTGGTACTAGAGGCATGTTGTTATAGACTCTGTGAGTGAATGTGGTACTAGAGCCATGTTGTTATAGACTCTGTGAGTGAATGTGGTACTAGAGCCATGTTGTTATAGACTCGCTGAGTGAATGTGGTACAAGAGCCATGTTGTTATAGACTCTGTGAGTGAATGTGGTACTAGAGCCATGTTGTTATAGACTCGCTGAGTGAATGTGGTACTAGAGCCATGTTGTTATAGACTCGCTGAGTGAATGTGGTACTAGAGCCATGTTGTTATAGACTCGCTGAGTGAATGTGGTACTAGAGCCATGTTGTTATAGACTCGCTGAGTGAATGTGGTGCTAGAGCCATGTTGTTATAGACTCGCTGAGTGAATGTGGTGCTAGAGCCATGTTGTTATAGACTCGCTGAGTGAATGTGGTGCTAGAGCCATGTTGTTATAGACTCGCTGAGTGAATGTGGTACTAGAGCCATGTTGTTATAGACTCGCTGAGTGAATGTGGTACTAGAGCCATGTTGTTATAGACTCTGTGAGTGAATGTGGTACTTGTCCCATGTTGTTATAGACTCTGTGAGTGAATGTGGTACTAGAGCCATGTTGTTATAGACTCGCTGAGTGAATGTGGTACTAGAGCCATGTTGTTATAGACTCGCCGAGTGAATGTGGTACTTGTCCCATGTTGTTATAGACTCTGTGAGTGAATGTGGTACTAGAGCCATGTTGTTATAGACTCTGTGAGTGAATGTGGTACTAGAGCCATGTTGTTATAGACTCTGTGAGTGAATGTGGTACTAGAGCCTTGTTGTTATAGACTCTGTGAGTGAATGTGGTAGTAGAGCCATGTTGTTATAGTCTCGCTGAGTGAATGTGGTACTTGTCCCATGTTGTTATAGACTCTGTGAGTGAATGTGGTACTAGAGCCATGTTGTTATAGACTGTGAGTGAATGTGGTACTATAGCCATGTTGTTATAGACTCTGTGAGTGAATGTGGTACTAGAGCCATGTTGTTATAGACTCTGTGAGTGAATGTGGTACTAGAGCCATGTTGTTATAGACTCACTGAGTGAATGTGGTACTAGAGCCATGTTGTTATAGACTCGCTGAGTGAATGTGGTACTAGAGCCATGTTGTTATAGACTCACTGAGTGAATGTGGTACTATAGCCATGTTGTTATAGACTCGCTGAGTGAATGTGGTACTAGAGCCATGTTGTTATAGACTCGCTGAGTGAATGTGGTACTAGAGCCATGTTGTTATAGACTCTGTGAGTGAATGTGGTACTAGAGCCATGTTGTTATAGACTCTGTGAGTGAATGTGGTACTAGAGCCATGTTGTTATAGACTCTGTGAGTGAATGTGGTACTAGAGCCATGTTGTTATAGACTCGCTGAGTGAATGTGGTCTGTGTCCTGCCGGACGCCTTCAATTCCCGTGACATTTCCTCGTGAAGGTGATGATATTTGTCGTAATGAGGATGGGAGTTATTGTGATAGTGGTCGTCATGATGTCAGTTGTGATGTGATGATGCCAGTTGTGATGGTGGTGATGATGTCATTTGTGATGGTGGTGATGATGTCAGTTGTGATGGTTGTGATGATGTTAGTGGTAATGGTGGTGATGAAGACAGTTGTGATGGTAATGATGATGTTAGTTGTTATGTTAGTGATGATGTCAGTTGTGTTGGTAATGATGATGTCAGTTGTGATGGTGGTGATGATGATAGTGGTAATGGTGGTGATGAAGACAGTTGTGATGGTAATGAATGATGATGTTAGTTGTGATGTTAGTGATGATGTCAGTTGTGATGTTAGTGATGATGTCAGTTGTGTTGGTAATGATGATGTCAGTTGTGATGGTGGTGATAGTAATCGAAAGAAGACCATTGGCCATTACCTTCAGTCACGAGAACTTCCTGGGAAAGGTGCCTCGGTGCGTGTCGACGTCATCAGTTTCTGTTGCATACAACCACGCACAGTTCTCCGGCCTGTGGTGATCATTCCGCTGAACACACTCCCCCCGACAAGTGAATATTGGAACAGGATTTGACGTCATATTTGTGTCAAACAAACAGACGATGCTCAAACATGACCACATAATCAGCTGATTCCCAGAATGTCAGTGGCAGAGAGACAATGCAACTGCATTGTTTCAGACGTCAGAATGGTGTCTATCCAGGCGGCGACCTTGATAAACGGACTTATATATATAGACCAATCATACTCGACGGTCAATGCCACGTGAGTCGCCTTTACTTTCCAGAACATCTGTTTGCACCCATTCTAGCCGGAGTCGACCTGGCAGCTGAGCCCGATTACGCTTGTTTAAATCCCTGCGACGACGGAGACTTGAATACATGACCACTGGGTCGGCATACAGGGTGCTAGCTACACGCAACCACGTCGTCTGATGCCGATAACACAATCATCAAATTCTGATGCCGATAACACAATCATCAAATAACTCAAATATCTCATGCAAGCTGTAGAACTTCTCACCAGTGTTCATCACCAGCAGTCGGCCAATCAGGCCAACAGAGGAAACAAGTTGTGTTGCTAAACGTACTCCTGGTATGAACCGGCAGCACCAGTCTGTAGTGTTTACATGTTTACATTCTGTATTCAGAGAGCGCACATTCCACAGCAAGCGAAACACCTAGTCACCCCTGCCCTGCTACTTACAGGTGGGTGTATCAAGAGCTGCTCAAGGCCATGGTCGTGTCCTATTTTTTGTAAAAGTGAAGCAGGAGGGCTGGGATGCCAGGGCTGGCTGGAGGGAGAGATTAAATTAGTGAACAGATTAAATTATACCAAGCCAGAGAAATTATCCGAAGCTTGCACTCGGTTCCAAGAACAACTTTTATTTGTGTTTGTCAAACAATGGTTTGCTGGTATATAGTACTCTCTCTCTCTCTCTCTCTCTCTCTCTCTCTCTCTCTCTCTCTCTCTCTCTCTCTCTCTCTCTCTCTCTCTCTCTCTCTCTCTCTCTACATGCTTCTTTCCTGTGGCAACATATCATATGGATGTGAGTCATTGACCATGCAATAATCACTAAAGAAGCAAATCGGAGATGTCGTAAATAACTGAAGAAAAGTTGGAATATCATGGACCAAGATGAATAATAACAGCGACATTCTACCAGATCTGGACATGGAAGAAAACTGGTTCACAAACAGTGTCATGCCTCACAAACAGTGTCATGCCTCACAAACAGTGTCATGTCTCACAAACAGTGTCATGTCTCACAAACAGTGTCATGCCTCACAAACAGTGTCATGCCTCACAAACAGTGTCATGCCTCACAAACAGTGTCATGTCTCACAAACAGTGTCATGCCTCACAAACAGAAATACGTTGAGCGTATTGAAGGTGACAGCCGCTGGGAAGTACCAGTCAGGGAAGGCAGCTTTCCTAGAAGAGGCAGGAGTCGACTAGCATGGACATGGACTTAGGACATTACAGACTCCCCGGGCATGAGGCTGCATGAGACAGGAGAACTGGCAAAAGATAGAGTCCAAGATTACACAGGAGCACTGGGCACGAAGTGGCCTTCCTAATTAAGTTACAAAGGCACTTCCCGAATTCGCAGGGATGAACTGTATGCGTGCTAGGTCTATCCTCATGTTCATTTCAATACCTTTTTATATCAACAACATTAAGTTGACTGTTGCTTTCTTTGCATTTATTCATTTTGACATCTGAAGGTGAACGGAGATGGAGGAGGGGGATGAGGAGGAGGAGGAGGAGGAGGAGGTGTGGTGGTGGTGGTGGTAGTGGTGGTGGTGGTGGTAGTGGTGGCGGAGGAGGAGGAGGAGGAGTAGGAGGGGGTGGAGGAGGTGGTGGTGGTCGTCGTCGTCGTCGTCGTCGTGGTCGTGGTGGTGGTGGTGGTGAAGGGGGAGGAGGAGTAGGAGGGGAAGGAGGGGGAATAGAAACAGAACAAAAATTATTACTGACGGATTTATCAGATAGGAGTAACCGTATCAAAGTCGGATATACAAAATCGGGGTAACTGTATTATCTGGTGTATCAGGCTGGAGTTATTGTATCAATGTTATATATAACAGACTGAAGTTATGGTATCACTGTTGGAAATACCCGACAGGGGCAATAATATCAATATCACATGTACCGTACGACGCATTTCCTGTTAATATTATACTCATTGTGAAATGTTGGTGATGGCGCTGGTATAATCCCAAACCGGTTAAGTTGTTTACCTTGGGTAGCCTCATTTTTATGTTCTATATCTACAAACGAAAGCCGGGTCACAGAAATGTAGTGAATGAAGCTTTAGAACTGCTCACTTCCTAGTTCTTAGAATGGGTTTTCAACACCATGTACGGCCCTGTCGTCGACTAGGACTGGTGGAATGAGCACCACAGTAGGTATACAAAGACAAGCCGGTGTGGAAGAGTGTCAGTAACTATGTTTCTTATTGCCAAGAACTTGCCTATCTCCTGCCGAGTGTCAGTAATTCTGTTTCTGAATGCCGAGAACTTGTCTACCTACTGCCCAACCAGTTGAGCTTCCCTATGCTGGTTCAGTCCTTGGCGTGAGGCGTTGTTAGTTAGTTAGTTAGTTAGTCGCAGTTCCAACTTCACAGCAACGGGTCGTCCCCATTATGCTCCGTTCCTGTGCCAGTGAATATCACACAAAATGCTCCCCACTGCCCAATGTGAAAAGAGAAAAAGACAGGAGTCTCGACAAACAACAGCCCGCACAGATACACTGTGCATAATGCCACCGCCAGAATGTCAACACACCGGTCCCCCACAAAACACCCAGTTCATTTCTGATGGAATCGGCAGTCATTTTCCCATCTGGATGTTTCCTAAATGTTCACCCACACAGTCCACGAAATACAGTTCATCGTCGATGGTAGTGGCAGTCAACCAGAAGCCCAGCAGCCACGCATTTTTGCATAAGGCAAAAACCGGTCAACTCTGGGACATAGCCAGCTGCCATCGCTCCGAACATGCAGTCACGTTCCAAAAAAACCTCGGGCAGATTCAAAAGCATTTCACACGAAACTCACAGCTCACAGTGTCGCGCCACGCACTCACTCAGTAGCAGGGCGACGGAACCATTAAGCCTCCTTAGTCGCCTCTTACGACATGCGTGGTAGGCTGCAGTGTTGCTATTCTTTGCTTCCCTTATGGGCCCCGGCAACACACGAGGCGTTGTGGGGGAGCTGCAGTTTATGTCCTAGTGCCAGGTGTGTACAGTGGGTAAAGGAATATTGTACGCACTGTAAGGCCCACTTAGCCTATGATGCTAGACATATATTTGCCTATAGAACATGTGTATATACTTATACATAAACAATGCACAGTGCTGCTCCAACCATTTATCTGATGTTTCTTCAAATTGCATTTTGATAGCTCCTCTCAGGCATCTGACTTCACGTGTTGTGGTCGTCCTCTTTAGCGCCAAGGTCAGTGACCAGGTTTGACAACAAGAATCACAAAGTTGGTCAGATGATGATCAGTTGTCGCTGGATACTGGGCGTTTGAGCAGTGACCAGAGCTGACAAATCGCTGTTTGAATTATGACATCTTATGTCCATCTTCCGGTCAGGTGGCTCACCTTCTGTAAAAACACTCTCCATGTATTGATGTACTGACTTCTAGAGAGGTATGTTTGATCTTCGAGTAGTTAATGTAGATAATAAGTGTACTAAGCCCAATAGTGATCTTCAAAGTTGTTTGTGCTGGTTTTCACATTGCATTTCTCACACGTCGTATTAACTGGTTCGGCCTTATCGCATGCCTACCCATAATTGTAGTGTGTATGTGTGTGTATGTGTGTGTATGTGTGTGTGTGTGTGAGAGAGAGAGAGAGAGAGAGAGAGAGAGAGAGAGAGAGAGAGAGAGAGAGAGAGAGAGAGAGAGCTTATGTGGGTGGATATGTTGTGGGTGGGTGTGTTTGATCTTATCAATGCATACCAGAGATTGAAGTATGTGTGTGTTTGGTATTATCGACAGCCGTTGAAGATCTGGAGACAAGTCGTGGAAGATCTGGAGACACTCGCGATTTGCAAACTACTGAATGTTAACTTGCCAAGAAATCATACACAGTGTCCTTCCTGTAAAGGATATGCAACTAACTTAACCCGGGATGTTGTGTGTGTGCGCGCGCACGCGCTCGCGTGCGTGTGTGCGTGTGTGTGCGTACGTGTGTGTGTGTGTGCGTGCGTGCGTGCGTGTGTGTGTGTGTGTGTGTGTGTGTTTACTACTAACCTACATACCAGGTTTCTGACAATGCAGTGCATGTAGTCTGCAATCTGTAGTCTGGCTTGTGTACTAGTGTACACAGATTGGTGTGCTCCCGCCTTCGCCGCTGCACAAACTATCACACCGAGGCTGTATTGTCTATTGAATGTCCATGGCACACAAATATGGCATCACTACCGTGTCATAACTGGTGCAAAAAGAACACTTTCAGAACAGTATCGCTACCAACATTACAAGAGCCGCGGTGGCGTGGTGGTTAGTGCCTTATCCTGTCTAGACAGTGGCCCAGGTTTAATCCCACCAGATCAAAGGTTATTTTGTCACAGGGGCCCCCTCAGCACAGTACCATGCATGTGGGAAGCAGACAATGTTCAGATTTTCTGGCAACTGTAAAGGAAAGACGACGAGGAAGAGAACTGCCCACGTCACCTCATATATCGTGGACTATAATATTAGAAGGCCGAACACTTCAGACCCCAACGGCAGTACCAGCTTTTGGGCCACCTTTACCTTGTTTTAAACTGTGTCAATGAACAAAGGCGTTTTCAGTCGTGTTAACATTCCTAGGCACTGACTGACGTTATTAGTGGAAAACCTGGAGACAGCCGTGGAAGTTATGGAGACAGCCGTGGAAGAAATGGAGACAGTCATGGAAGTCATGGAGACAGTCGTGGAAGTCATTGAGACAGTCATGGAAGTCATGGAGACAGTCATGGAAGTCATGGAGACAGCCGTGGAAGTCATGGAGACAGTCATGGAAGTCACGGAGACAGCCGTGGAAGTCATGGAGACAGTCTTGGAAGTCATGGAGACAGCCGTGGAAGTCATGGAGACAGTCTTGGAAGTCACGGAGACAGTCTTGGAAGTCATGGAGACAGTCTTGGAAGTCATGGAGACAGTCTTGGAAGATATGGAGACAGCCGTGGAAGTCATGGAGACAGCCGTGGAAGTCACGGAGACAGCCGTGGAAGATCTGGAGACAGCCATGGAAGATCTGGAGACAGTCGTGGAAGTCATGGAGACAGCCGTGGAAGTCATGGAGACAGTCTTGGAAGTCACGGAGACAGCCGTGGAAGTCATGGAGACAGCCGTGGAAGCCATGGAGACAGCCGTGGAAGATATGGAGACAGTCGTGGAAGATATGGAGACAGCCGTGGAAGTCATGGAGACAGCCGTGGAAGATATGGAGACAGTCGTGGAAGATCTGAGACAGCCACGGAAGATCTGGAGACAGCCGTGGGAGATCTGTAGACACGTGTGGAAGATCTGGAGACAGCCGTGGAAGAAATGGATACAGCCGTGGAAGATCTGGAGACAGTCGTGGAAGAAATGGAGACAGTCGTAGAAGTCACGGAGACAGTCGTGGAAGATCTGAAGACATTCGTGGATGAAATGGAGACAGCCGTGGAAGAAATGATACAGCCTTGGAAGATCTGGAGACAGTCGTGGAAGATCTGAAGACAAATATTCCGCAACATTGGTTATTGCGTCATAAGGTCTTAGTCAGATATGACTGAGATACCGTATGACAGTAGACGGTACTACCTGCTTTCTGTTAGCGCCGAATGTTGGGCGACGCTCACCAAACCCGACACCCCACATTGTGTCAACGGCTTCGGGCGGAGGAGTGCAATTGGGAGGGTACAGGTCTTACCATAGTTCGAAGAATTGCAACCTAAATGCTAAATGTCAAGGCTCCGACAGGCGGACAGTTATAGCATTGCTTTGCTGATCCATCAGCTTCTGCAGCTTGTCTTATTTCAGACGTATTGGTGTTACCTTTCCTCTGGAGTAAACTAGACAGGCCGAGAGAGGTATCATGCTGCACTGGCATGGGCTCTAAATACAGCACCGGCTGTGTGTTACGGAGAGGTATATCTCAATTTTACAAACTATCGTCTGTCAAGGCGGCAAGGTGCCAGTCAGATCATGGTTAATGCCATAACACCCCGGTCTCATTTACAATAGACGTTTTATCTGAACTATTTCTGCCCCTGTCTGGTGTTGCCCTAAATTGGTAACTCCCTGGCTCAGAACTAGGTTGTGTATAGCTGTATGTAATATAAGCACCTACAGAAGCAATGGGGATAAAGTATGTTACGGTAGCAACACTGCAGAAGTCTAGGACTTCTACACTACATCGCTCAGGCATTTAGGTTAGCGTGCTTTCGAACACGTGAAATGCGAAACTGCTAGTATACTTACCATGTCCGGTGGCTTGTGTGACATTTAACGATGATGATAGTTGCTTTCACCACATATTAGTAAGTCATCTTGTACTGTCCGATGTTTACACGAACACATGCTGACGACACACAAATAGACACACTGACGGGACGGACAGCGCTGAAAACTGTGTCACAATCACAGACAGTCAGCTGTTCCGGTGTTGGCCACTCCCGTCACCTCATTGATTTCTTATCGGTTCAGTTCAAGTCAGTCACCTAGGGGAGACACGTTCGTATGACGTAATGTTTACCTCAGTCCACCACCTCCAATTATCACAGCTAGTATTAACTGCACACCATCAAACGTGAATAACTATATTCAGCTGTCCTCGACTGTCGCGTTCTGTCATTTGGGAATTTACGAAAATGCAGAATCGAAAAGCCAATAGCACATTCATGTATGCACTGTTTGTTTAGTTCTGGGACTGGCTACATTATTTGCAAAAGCACAGTTAATGTGCGTCCGTCGTTCCTTTCGTGTGCATTTGTGAGTCAATAAAGTCGACATCATAGCAATGTGTGCCAGTCGGTATCTCAGACAGCGAAGGAATGGTGGCTTGCTTGGTTCGTTGCTTGGATGGTTGTTTGCTGGATAGGTTGCTCTGGTGCTTTGTTGTTTCCTTGGTTAGTTGGTTGGTTTGATGTGTTGGTTGCTTGGGTGGTTTCTTGATAGGTTGCTTTAGTTGGTCGATTGGTTTACTGGTTGCTTTGTTATCTGTTTGGTTGGTTAGTTGAGTTAGTTGATGTATGGCTGCTTAGTTGATAGTTTTGTTGCATAGATGTTTGGTTACTTGGCTGTGTGTTTGGTTATTTGGTTGGTTCTGAGATTTTAGGTTGGTATATTGCTTCATTGCCGGTCTCTCTGGCTGTGGGGTTACAACACTTTCTCTCTGTAATCCCGTTTATCACGCAGAGTCTCGTAGCGGAGCGAGAGCTGAGGCGGTTCGACCCCCGCTCGTGACTTGCGGATACTGAGCCGGCCGCTCAGAAAGCAATGGCAAACTACTGAGCGTAATCTTGCCAAGAGATCAACATACAGCTGAAAGATGCTGGTGTTGACAGCTAAGTCCTGTAAAGGATATGCTAAAAAAAAAAAAAAAAAAAAAAAAATATTGCTTCATTGCTTGATTGGTTGGTTGCTTAGTAGGATGGTTGCTTTATTTGTTATCTGTTTGGTTGCTTGATAAGTTGTTTGCTTGTTTTGCTGCTTGGTTTATTGGTTGGGTAACTTACTGGTTGGATGGTTTATTGGTTGCTTGATTGTTTGAATGGTAGATTTGTTAGTTGTTTGATTGGCTGACTGGTTTATTACTTGATTGCATGCTTGGTTATTTGCTTGGTTGGTTACTTGATTCATTGCTTGGATGATTGCTTGGATGTTTACTTAGTTGGTTGCTTGGTTCATTATTTGGTTGCTTGGTTGCTTAACTGTTTGCTTGATTCATTATTTGGTTGCTTGGTGCTTGACTGGTTGCTTATTTACTTGGCTGACTGGCTGGTTGGTTAGTTGGATAGTTGCGTGGTTGATTAGTTGGTTGGCTGGCTGGTGGGTTGGTTGTTGGATTGTTGTCAATCCTCAAAGTGCTCTTATGAATAGAAAGAGTGTCAATTAAAATGATCTCATGCATGGAAATGATGCCATTCAAAGCTATCTTAGTCTACAGTAGCTACAGTTTCCGTCTCACCACATTGGTTTGAGTTCAACCTTCAGCAGAGGTCTCATTCCTTGTTCCGACAAACACAACTCTGAGGGATCACCCGACCTCACAACTCTGAGGGACCACCAGACCTCACAACTCTGAGGGACCACCCGACCTCACAACTATGTGAGACCACCAGACCTCACAACTATGTGAGACCACCAGACCTCACAACTATGTGAGACCACCAGACCTCACATCTCTGTGGGACCACTAAACCTCACAACTCTGAGGGACCACCCGACCTCACAACTCTGAGGGACCACCCGACCTCACTAATCTGAGGGACCACCCGATCTCACAACTCTGAGGGACCACCCGACCTCACAACTCTGAGGGACCACCCGACCTCACAACTCTGAGGGACCAACCGACCTCACAACCAGTGTTGCCATCTCCCTTTGATGAAAAAGCACCAAAATCGACATCCACCCCAAAAAGCACTAAAAAGCACAAAAATTTTTTAGGAAGCACCAAAAAAGAGTACCAACTGTTTTTATTACAAATGTAACAAGGTAGCACAGTATAATTTATTATTATCACTTCATATTACAATGAAGTTTATTCCAGATCCGCCAAATCCCAATCAGAACTACTTTCGAGCCAAAAAAGCACTAAACTGCAATAATATTTTTTGGGACATCACTAAAACAAGCACTGGTGGTATTCATTCAAAATGTTATAAAGTAGCACATTATAATTTATTATTATCACTGAATATTAGAATGAAGTTTATCCCAGATCTGCCAAATCCAAGTCAAACAACTCCTCTTCAGTTTCTGTAGCTATTTCCTGCTGTGTTTGCTCCTGCGATGATGAGGTTGAGGAGGATGATTGAAAGAAACATGTATATGCTCCTGTGATCCAATTTTTCGCAGAATATCCTTAGGTAGTTTATAATCATGACAGCATTTGCCATATCTTTTCATTCCATGTCTAATAGTCAAAACAGCTGTCAACCTCTTGATGCTCATTCTGTTCCGCAATTTTGATTTTATAACTCCCATCTGACTGAAAATACGCTCCACGTCCGCATTATAATGAGGTAAAATGAGCACAGTTAAAGCTAAATGTGTAACATCTTGGAAAGGATTTTCACCTGTGGCATCCCTGTATGAGGCTATTTCCTGCCCACAGTCCAAGTGTGTCAGAGGTCTGTGTCCACTGATATTTCATGATCCGCATCTGATATTTTGAGTTCAACGTTGAGAGGCCCTTGGTAACATGTTAGTACCATGTTATGTTTATCAGTTAGTTGAATCACAGTCTTTTGGTTTGGTTTAAGGTGAATCGTTTTAGTACCCTTGTTTGGATAGTTATGGTTTCCATTACTCGACACCTGCATTAGGGGTCCAGTAATATCGACCGCTATACTCTCAAGTGGTCTAGATGCTATCACTGACCCTTGCACTTCGGCCTTTACATGCTTTTTCTTTCGTACACGATGTTGACACACAATACAAGAGCAACAGAAAGATTTTATGTCCGAACAGAATTTCGGCCAGTAAAATTGTGATAGAATTCTGGCTCGCGTTTTATGATAGCCCAACTGTTCAGCAAACGGTGGTAAATGTGCGATTTTTAGCACCTTTTGTCGGTATGTTACAGGTAACACCGTCTGCTGAATTTCATAGTTATTATATGTGTAATAACGCATGAGAATTCCGTTAACATTTTTAAAGTACCAGGAAGAATTTTTAGAAACTTTCTTTCGCTCACACAACAAGTTAAAATACGGTGTGAGTGTTTGGTCGGTGCTTTGTGCCTCGCTCAACTTTTGGCGAGTATTGTTGGTATCTGCACCACTTGGTGTTAGTAGCTGTAGTGTTTCATTTTGTAAGTCAGTATAACTTGTTTCTGTATCTGACTTAAATACAGCGTTGACCATGTGTGTTTCATTCCAGGCTTTTATGTTGTCGTCTGTACATTCTTTCAATGCATCAAGACATCCTAAAATAAGATCTGTACAAGGATCTTGGAGGATAGAGCACGTAAATGTGCCGGTAAGGAACGGGGTATTGATATGCGCTTTTGCCAGTGGATATTTCTCGATGGTGCCCGAGAAAGTACGGCATTTGACAAATTCACCCGTATAATCTTCTGTTCTAGCAAGTTCTCTCCTTAACCCCAGTATAGTGCTGCCGCTATCAACTAAACATTGGCATGGTTGCCCATTGACCAGTTCATCGTAGAACTTAAGGTTACCTCTGGAGGCACATACTGCATTAGTTTCTTCATTTGAACATGATATTATGTGTCCACATTTCAATCTCCCCTCCGCATGAAACTGCTGGCATACTTTACATGTTTTAAAGTCTAAAATATCGGTTACTGATGATACACTATGACATTCATTCGTTGGCAATACCATGACAAGTTCGGGATCTATGTCACTCTCATCGTCTGATGATGTATCGATGAGGGCTGCGTTGTTTGCCTTCATTCTCTGTCTCCCAAGACATTTATTGCTATAGTGGCCATAACTTGAACAAAAATAACATTTTACAGCACGTTTAAACGATGATCTTCTGCTTTCTTGCTTACTTATCACTTGTTCTAGGTGTGCCGGATATGTGGGGTTCTTATCACACATCGAATAAGATGGATGAAAAAGATTGCAATAATTACATCGAGGTGGTTTCTGAGGTGTTTTGTCATTCTTACTGTAATCTTTCTGTTTGTAGGATCTATCAGGGACTCTATTTGCAAAAGCTGTAATTTCTGTGTCATATGATGTAGTTTTAAATATGTCCCGATTAGAGGAAAAATAAGCTGACCCCCGTTTCTCTAATTGTTGAATGGAATCAATATCTGACTGTTGTAAGAATTTGGCAAAAGGGGTAGGCACTGTAGAAACAACTTTGTCCATTACCATTAGTTCTTCTAGTTTTTCATAGCTGTTACCTACGTTAGCCGCTTTAGTCCACTTTTTAAATGTGCTCTGCACGTTAGAAATGTAGTCTAAGAAAGTTTCAGTTGCTTTTGGTTTAATCTGTGAGAATTGAATTTGGTAACTAGTAGCGTCCAAAAGAAAATGTTGCATTATCCTATCGTGTATGTACTGGTAATTGTTTCCAAGATCTGTAGGTATGGATTCTATTACTTTTAAAGGCTCCCCACTCAGGTTCCTCATGTAAATCATTGCCCAATCCTCTAAAGGTATTTTCTGTGTTTTTAGTTGGAACTCTATATTTTCAGTCCATGCGCTGATTGAATCACCTACAGTGTATAGTTTGATAAGGCCCTTGTACTTACTAAATTTGTTCTGTTCTTCTTGGCTCTTTTGTTTGCTAGATGCTATCTGTCTGTTAGAATCTACCTCCATTTCCTTCATCTTTAGTTTAGTGGATTCCTCAATGTCTTTCATTTCTTTTTGATGTTGCCTTTCTAATGCTCTTTCATCTCTCTGTCTAGCTAGCTCTTCTTTATACTTTTCATCTGCCCATTTTTCTAGCCTATCGCCAGTGTGGCCCATTGCGATGCCCGCCTGGATACATTTATTTAGTGACGCCATTTTGTGGCGTAATGTTAGTTCAAAATGATAATACAATAATATGCACAGAATAGTTTGCAATGATGTCTTAGTAAATGTGCATCTTTCGCTGGAAAAGAAGATGCATGATGAAGTTAGAGCATACCAAAATATTCGGAAAATATACTCATCTAATTTGCTGGAAAGTACGGTACTTGGGATGTTCCACCGCAGTCTTTCACACTACACACTGGTTTGATTTGATAACACACGGGCTGCTTCTGGTTAGTAGAGCAGCAAAAATTAGACACACGCTTACGTTGTAAATACAAGCTCACAATTCATCATATTTTATCAAATATTTCATATTTCATCAAGTTGTTAATACAATCTCCTATTTCATGCGAATGATGAATGAAAATGTGCTAAATAGTGATAAATGTTATTAATGATGAATGATATGATCGTCTGAATGATTGTTAGATGATAAATGAGATGATTAGTCGTATGGCCGTCAATGTCGTCTTGTCTTCGCTGCCTGACTCTGGCGTACCTTCGTTCTAGGCTGCAGTTCGTCGCTAATCTATTTACTGATTTTGTAGAATGGTGACATTGATGGCTGTATCACACGCAATGAAATGTACACGGTTGTTACGATGGTAATGTTCACTGATGATTTTATACATTTCAATTGCTTTTAACATAATAACACACTTTCTAAATAATATTGGTAGAATTTCACACTTTACCGATCCAATTTGACTCAATTGTGGTTCACACTCCACAAATTGGCGATCGTATAATTCACCACAAGGAAAAAATTAATTTATAGCATGTATCACAACAAATTTGTATTACTTTGCAATATATCACACATCAATATTGTTGAAACGTGCATTGAACTGATGCTGGTTCACACTTTTGTAATATCAATCGATAGCTAGCGTTCGTTCAGTGGTTTATAATACCACTTGCATGTTGGCGTTAACTGCTCGTTGAATATTACTACAACTGCCTGCTATGACTGCTCAGAAACGTCCACTGAAATCTGACAGTAATTGTACTGCTGGCGTTGGTTCGCTGTGTTCTGACACCAATTCGGGGTCTACTGGTGTTTATTCCCTGTGTTCTGACACTAATTCGCCGCTGGCGTTGATTCACTGACCATTCTGACACCAATTCGGGGTCTAGCCTGTCAGCGACTTGTGCGCTGCAGCTTTTCAAGACTCCGCTACTTTCGCACTGCACGAAATAACAATTCATGACATTTGCGAAAGGAATGCAATTTATTCAGAGCCGACATTTGAATGGCTCTACGAGCGTTATGTTTCATCATCATTACACAACATGAATGCATTAACGTGATGATAGATGATGCTAGCATTTCACAATCTAAATGAACAGCCCTATGTTTGCCTATGGCCTAGAAAGCTATCGCATTGGTCAAGGATACGTCTGCTCTCTCTACCGTCTCCAGTCAGTCTGTCCACACGCTACACATTGCGTGGACAAGCACGGACACTTTACTCTCCGTGCCGTAGCTATTATTGCGTGCCTGGTCTTGCCAGCACGCCGGCTAGTGAGTTCGAGTAACCTGGCATATCACGGTTACTCGCAAGGACCAGCTACCCAATTGCTTGGGGAAAGCCCTCGCTCATCTGTACTTATCGACCTCTGGTCTGACACAAATGTGTCTCCTTGTGAGGCTATTAATAGTACTCGGTGTCTTCCCTGTCTGGTGTCTCTCTACTAGACTAGTGTTAACTCCTTACTCCTGTAAGGCCTTATTGGGGATGCTGACAGCATATGATGAAGTTTTCTCCACTGGAAATCGATGCGGGTGAGAGTAGCTGCATCTTCTACAAACATTTTAGCAAGATCCAATATACAGGTTTCATTGGCTGTAGACATTCACTTCCACTAAGATATGACATGGACTGCAACACTCGAACGTTATCGGGTGTACGTAAACGCAGCTGTGTCAATAGCTCTATTAAAAACTGGATGCACCTTCCACGAATTTCTTTCTCATCGGGAAACTTGTAGTCTGCTATTTCTTTCTCAAACTCATAACCTAGATTGGGATTAGGATCTAAATAATCTTGAATAGCATCACTTTCTGTTATTTTTTTTTTTCCAGGAATAGCAATCTTTGAACTGATAGAATCAATGACCTGGACAAGATCGCTGAGTAGTTTTGTTGGATCCTGTATATCTGCTTCGAATTTCTTATTCACACTTTGAACTTCTCCGAGAATATGCTTGAGAAATATGAGATACACATAGTTTTTCATGTCGCTAAACATAGAATGTAGAAGTTTTGCTGTATAACAGTGCTGGTTGAGTCTTGCTACATCAAAATGAGTTCTGAGCTCGACCCACTGCTGCAATATTCTGACAATGGCAGATTAAATGGACATCCATCGTGTCTGGTTTAATTGAACAATCTTCAGCGGATGTTGTCCATCATTTATTGAAGCAAAAAGCTCCCTGTACTTTGCTTGACGAAGACTTGAGTGAGAAAACCAGTTATATGTTTCTCTAATCATGAACTCTTATGTTCCTGGGCAGACAAGCAGCTGCAGCCTGTGACACTGCCAGCTGAAGGGAATGACATACACACCTAATTAGTACCAAATGAGGAACTTCGGATTTTAATTTTGTATATACTCCATTGTTTACACCTGTCATGACAGACGCATTGTCAGTGCCGAGTGCAACTAGTCTTTGCAACTCAAGTCCATTCTTGTTTAAACAATCTTTTAACGCATTACATATTACCTGTGCGTTGCAGTCACTCAGTTCAACTAAATCTAAGTAAGTAGCCACAAACTGCTTTCTTGTCTCTGAATAGTACCTAATAGCTACTCCAAGTAGCTTAGTTTCAGAAATGCCAATGCTGTCATCAATCAATAAGCTGTATTTACTTTTGCCAATATCAGCTGTCAAGTCTGTTGTGAAATATGGTGCAAGAACATTTGAAATAACTGCTCTGCACTTAGTTCTCCTAAGCTTAAAGTTCTTGCAACCTTTACTAAAGTGTACCTTGCAGAGTTCACTTAAATTGTCAACAACGCGAAGCGAACAATGGCCAGCTATGAACAAAGACATGCATCCTTCTGTTTCTTTGACATCATCTTTCAGTTTGTCAAATGAAATTGTGTTTGCCTTTGTGTACTGAATGGTTGTTCGGCTTTCGGATGTTTCGTTGTATTCTTGTGCCTCTCAATATCATTTAACCTGGCTGCAATTGAACATTTGCAATATTTGCAAAAACACTATTATCCCCTTCTACTGTTAACAACCATTTTTGAAATCTCGTGTCACTGAGCAACTGTTCTCTGAAATGTTGACAATATTTCTTGCTCATGGTGAAACACAAATAAGCTTAAATGAAAGGATAATGTAGACACCACAAAATTATTAACTCGATTACAAGCTAATGTATTGACGTTTGGACTTGTCTGCAAGATGGCGTTCGCTTTCAGCTAAATCGTATTAAAGGGAGTTAAATTAGTTGAATATTGCGCGGTAACGTACTAGGACTGTTTTACTCCCTCGCTTCAGTTCAAATTCGGCTTTTCAGTGTTCCCAAGCTGATTTTTAAAGTAATTTTTACCCACCCCCAAAAAGCGCCAAAAAGCACTAAAAAAATTTGTGAAGCACTAAATTTTCGCGGCCGCGCTAAAAGCAAAATTTTCGTACTAAATGACTTGAAAAAGCACTAAATTTAGTGCGAAAAGCACTAAAATGGAAACACAGCTCACAACTCTGAGGGACCACCCGACCTTACAACTCGGAGGGACCATCCGACCTTACAGTTATGAGGGACCACCCGACCTCACAACTCGGAGGGCCCACCCGACCTCACAACTCTGAGGGACCATCCGACCTCACAACTCTGAGGGACCATCCGAACTCACAACTCTGAGGGACCATCCGACCTCACAACTCTGAGGGACCATCCGACCTCACAACTCTGAGGGACCATCCGACCTCACAACTCTGAGGGACCATCGGACCTCACAACTCTGAGGGACCTCAGACCTCACAACTCTGAGGGACCACCCGACCTTACAACTCTGAGGGACCATCCGACCCCACAACTCTGAGGGACCATCCGAACTCACAACTCTGAGGGACCATCCGACCTCACAACTCTGAGGGACCATCCGACCTCACAACTCTGAGGGACCATCCGACCTCACAACTCTGAGGGACCATCCGACCTCACAACTCTGAGGGACCTCAGACCTCACAACTCTGAGGGACCATCCGACCTCACAACTCTGTGGAACAACCAGACCTCACAAAGTGAGCACTGGATACTGTTCAGAAATGTCTGGAAATTAGCTGGACAGGAAAGGCGGCGATGAAGTAAACTGCTCTCCTCACCTAATGATGCTGTGGCCTAAAATATGTGATGGCCTAACACTTCACACGCTAATGGCAGTATGTGATTTTGTTATTTTAAATCATATCTCCAGACGGTATATTGTCTATGTTTTGATTTGAAATTATGTTACATAGTCAAGATCCCGTGTCCAAAGAGAATGATTTTCCCCCAAGTTAAACAGATGTCTTTATAGGATGCCTGAAACACATACACATATAGGACGTCCAAACCAGACACCCATTTAGGATGCCCAAAACACATACCCATATAGGATGCCCAAACAGATGCCCATATAGGATGCCCAAAACAGATGCCCATATAGGATACCCCAAACAGATGCCCATATAGGATGCCCAAAACAGATGCCCATATAGGATGCCCAAAACACATACCCATATAGGATGCCCAAAACAGACGCCCATATAGAATGCCCAAAACAGATGCACATATATGATGCCCAAAACAGATACCCATATAGGAAGCCTAAAACAGATGCCAATATAGGATGCCCAAAACACATACCCATATAGGATGCCCAAAACACATACCCATATAGAATGCCCAAAACAGATGCACATATATGATGCCCAAAACAGATACCCATATAGGAAGCCTAAAACAGATGCCAATATAGGATGCCCAAAACACATACCCATATAGGATGCCCAAAACACATACCCATATAGGATGCCCAAAACAGATACCCATATAGGATGCCCAAAACAGACCCATATAGGATGCCCAAAATAGACGCCCATATAGGATGCCCATAACACATACCCATATATAATGTCTAAAACAGTCGCCCATTTAGGATGCCCAAAACAGATGCCCATATAGGATGCCCAAAACATACCCATATAGGATGCCCATAACACATACCCATATATAATGTCTAAAACAGTCGCCCATTTAGGATGCCCAAAACAGATACCCATATAGGATGCCCAAAACAGATACCCATATAGGATGCCCAAAACAGACCCATATAGGATGCCCAAAATAGACGCCCATATAGGATGCCCATAACACATACCCATATATAATGTCTAAAACAGTCGCCCATTTAGGATGCCCAAAACAGATACCCATATAGGATGCCTAAAACAGATGCCCATATAGGATGCTTAATACACATATCCATATAGGATGCCCAAAACATACACATATAAGACGTCCAAAACAGACGTCCATATATGATGCCCAAAACAGATGCCCATATAGGATGCCCAAAACAGACGCCGATATAGGATGCCCAAAACAGATGCTCATATAGGATGCCTATAATAGATGCCCATATAGAATGGCCAAAACACATACCCATATAGAATGCCCAAAACAGACACCCAATATAGGATGCCCAAAACAACCGCCCGTATAGGATGCCCAAAACAGATGCACATATAGGATGCCCAAAATACATACACATATTGGACGCCTAAAACAGACGCCCATAAAGGATGCCCAAAACAGACGCCCGTATAGGATGCCCAAAACACATACACATATAGGATGCCCAAAACACATACCCATATAGAATGCCCAAAAACAGACGCCCAATATAGGATACCCAAAACACATACATCCAAAACAGACGTCCATATAGGATGCCCAAAACAGATGCCCATATAGGATGCTCAAAACAACCGCCCGTATAGGATGCCCAAAACAGATGCACATATAGGATGCCCAAAACAGATACCCATACAGGATGCCTAAAACAGATGCCAATATAGGATGCCCAAAACACATCCCCATATAGGATGCCCAAAACAGATACCCGTATAGGATGCCCAAAACACATACACATATAGGATGCCCAAAACACATACCCATATAGAATGCCCAAAAACAGACGCCCAATATAGGATACCCAAAACACATACATCCAAAACAGACGTCCATATAGGATGCCCAAAACAGATGCCCATATAGGATGCTCAAAACAACCGCCCGTATAGGATGCCCAAAACAGATGCACATATAGGATGCCCAAAACAGATACCCATACAGGATGCCTAAAACAGATGCCAATATAGGATGCCCAAAACACATCCCCATATAGGATGCCCAAAACAGATACCCATATAGGATGCCTAAAACAGATGCCCAAATAGGATGCCCAAAACACACACCCATATAGGATGCCTAAAACAGATGCCCACATAAGATTCGCAAAACACATACACATATAGGACGTCCAAAACAAACGCCCGTATAGGATGTCCAAAACAGATGCCTATATAGGATGCCCAAAACAGATGCCCATATAGGATGCCCAAAACAGATGCCCATATAGGATGCCTAAAACAGATGTCCGTATAGGATGCCCAAAACAGATGTCCATATAGGATGCCCAAAAGACATACCCATATAGGATGCCCGAATTAGATACCCATATAGTATGCCCAAAACAGACGCCCATATAGGATGCCCAAAACAGACCCCCATATAGGATGCCTCTATCAAGGTATGTTTGTATGTGGGAGTGAGTAATGTGTAACGTTGTAACGTCTTTTTTGACAATACAACAGGCTGACATCAAGTCTGCCATCAAAACAGCCTTATAGCCTGTCATCAAAACAGCCTTATAGCCTGTCATCAAAACATTTGTATAGCCTGGAATCAAGACAGCCTTATATTCTAGCATCAAAACAGCCTTATAGTCTGACATCAAGACAGCCATATAGTCTGGCATCAAGACATCCTTACAGTTTGACATCAAGACAGCCTTATAGTCTGGCATCAAGACAGCCTTATAGTCTGACGTCAAGACAGCCTTATAGTTTGGCATCAAGACAACCTTATAGTTTAAGATCAAGACAGCCTGATAGTCTGGCATCAAGACATCCTTATAGTCTGGCGCTAAGACAGCCTTATATTTTGACATCAAGACAGCCTTATAATCTGACATCGAGACAGCCTTATAGTCTGGCATAAAGACAGCCTTATAGTCTGGTATCAAGACAGCCGTAAAGCCTAACATCAAAACGGCCTTATAGTCTGACATCGCTTAAATAAAAAAAAAAGCCGACAGGGTCGACTTCATTGCACCGGATTTTATCCCATATGGCTCGATCTCTTTCCGCAGCGCGGAAAGCGTCGCACAAAGCGCGAACTCCGTAGCTCTAGCGACGACCAACAGGAGTCTCCGAAAAATTTAATTCGTGAATCGAAGGACGCGGCCCGGAATCAAGCCCACAACCTTCGGAGCCCGAGTCAAACGGCTTGACCACTTCGCCACGGAGATTCCCAGTCATCAAGACAGCCTTATAGCCTGGCATCAAGACAGCCTTATAGCTTGGCATCAAGACAGTCTTATAGCGGTCAAGATGATCAGTGGCGTCACTGGGGTTGATGTCACCCAGTGCGGTAAACTCTTGGTGTCACCCCTCTAGACTTTCACCATGGTCTTCTTCCGAGTGTTCCTGTACCATACATAATCGCATATAGTAATGTTTGTAAAATAAGTCAAAAAGTTAATAAGGACATAAGAAAGAAAACAATTGAACAATATAACTTCAATACTTCAGGTAAAACATAAATAAAGAACTTCGACAAACTCGGACAAAGTTAAATTTTTGTTATTTAACATTAAAATTTCTAAAATTAACAATGAATGGTTATGAAACCCGACTAGACAGAGCTATGTCTGCTTTGTCAAATTTGCAATTTTTTTTATTTTGGTGTCACCCCTTGATGGTGTCACCCGGTGCGGCCCGCACCCCCCTAGTGACGCCCCTGTCAAGATCTTCACAGAAATTCTGCACAAAACCTGCACGTATTCTTGAGTTAATTTTTCTCGCGCAGGGAATTATGATGTTTTCCAAGTGGGCCAGTCACCCCAGGTACGAATCGTCGGTGGAATGGGTTTGTTCAGGACCGTTGCCAAAATGGGCACAAGAAAACGAGATTGACAGGGATGTGGTTTTGTATGAGACATTTAAGAGGTGGTTTCTAAGGCGGGTGTTACCAATGTCTTGGGCTGTTAGAGTAACTAACAGCCGTTGCCTGGAAACGGCTACTGAAAGACGAACACTATAATAAATATCAGGAAGAAAACAGACATCAGAATGCCATGCGGTGTCCGGTATATTAGCCAATATTTAAACAGAAAAGTTTGTTGGTCGTTTACAATGTTGTAGACGTATTACACAGAAGTATCAGTTGGGGAACCCCTTGAGGCTACTCAGACAGTTCATAAATAAACACACATGTAATGTCAGGCGCTCATGTGTATGTTGTCTAGTACGTGCTGTATTCTGTACTTTTTTCTTCTACTCCTGTTTGTATGTTGTCTAGTACGTCCTGTGTTCTGTACTTCTTTCTTCTACTCCTGTTTGTATGTTGTCTAGTACGTTCTGTATTCTGTACTTCTTTCTTCTACTCCTGTTTGTATGTTGTCTAGTACGTTCTGTGTTCTGTACTTCTTTCTTCTACTCCTATTGTCAGGCGCTCATGTGTATGTTGTCTAGTACGTCCTGTATTCTGTACTTCTTTCTTCTACTCCTGTTTGTATGTTGTCTAGTACGTCCTGTGTTCTGTACTTCTTTCTTCTACTCCTATTAGCGCCAAACAATACATGTGTGTTTATTTATGTGGAAGTAGCCAAGAGAACGTTTCGCAGACATCAATTATTAAGGGAAAAATCGCGCCACTGCGTCTCGCCGATTACCAAGATGGTAAACCCGTCGATTGACACTTTAAACAACAACAAAAACAACAACTACAACTAATGCAAGCTATCGCGAGCATTATACGAGTCGTGAAGTGATAAAGACACTGGTGACAGTGGCAAGTTAGTTGTTTTTGGAAGAATGTTGAGAATTTTGAGAACAGAGACTGTCCGGTGTGTTTGTGTGTATGTTATTTGACCTATGCTGGTTTATTATAAAATGGTGCTATCTCAGTGGTCAGATATGAATTATGTCCGTATTCCATAGTTTTAGATTCATGTGTAATGATAGACATAGCTAATGAAGACGCCTATTTTAGGGGTATCTAGGTGGTCATGCGTCAATGTACACGTGTTCCTGCAGAGAGGCGCCGTCGTCCAATGGAGATGACGGGTTCGAATCATTCTACTTGTGTTGTTAAATGTTGCATGTCCTTTGCAGGACGTTGCGCTCAACCATAACGCCAAGTTAATTTATCAGGCAACTTTACGCTCAGTAGTTTGTCATTGTTTTCTGAACGAGAGGTCAAAGTTGAAGTTCAGCTGATTTGTTTAGGGAATGAATCCCGTTGTCAGCGAACAGGAAGTTCAAACTCAAGCGCGTTAAGCCATGAGGCCACGCTGACCTCCACTTTTATTGTTAGTGTATACGTAAATAAAACGTTGGATGGCTGGTTTAGAGTTGGCTGGATACATTATCAATCTGTGTATACGTAAATAAAACGTTGGATGGATGATTTAGAGTTGGCTGGCCACATTATCAATCTGTGTGTATGTAAATAAAACGCTGGATGGCTGATTTGGAGTTGGATGGACACTTTTTCAATCTGTGTGTATGTAAATAAAACGTTGGATGGCTGATTTAGAGTTGGCTGGATACCTTATCAATCTGTTAGTGTATACGTAAATAAAACGTTGGATGGCTGATTTAGAGTTGGCTGGACACATTATCAATCTGTGTGTATGTAAAAAAAAAACGTTGGATGGATGATTTAGAGTTGGCTGGACACATTATCAATCTGTGTATATGTAAAAAAAAAGTTGGATGGCTGATTTAGAGTTGGCTGGACACATTATCAATCTGTATGCCAGACATGGTCGCTGGACAGCACAGTTTTGCGTCGACACGTGGCAAGCCCGAAAAATAGGTCAAAGCTATGACGGTCCAGTCAACTCGCCCAAAGTCGTAATTCTAAATCTAGGATTAAGGTAACGACACTTTGACAAAAGAGCAGGTATGCCCTTGTGTGCATGGATGAATTTTTTTTTTTTTTTGCATATCATTTACAGGACGTCGCTGTCAACAGCAGCATCTTTCAGCTGTCTGTTGATTTCTTGGCAAGATTACGCTCAGTAGTTTGCTGTTGCTTTCTGAGCGGCCGGCTCAGTATCCCGCAAGTCACCAGCGGGGGTCGAACCGCTCCCAGTTCTCTCCCGCTACGAGACTCTGCGTGATAAACGGGATTACAGAGATTAGTGTTGTAACCCCTCGGCCAGAGAGACCGGCATGGATGAATCTACATCATTGTTATTTCGATATTGAGGTAGAGAGAGAGGAAGACAACCGAAGCACTTATCCCACAACGAAACAGAGACCAATAGCACTGACAGTTTGTTTGATATACCCGACTGTGACTAGCTTTATCTAGAGGAGATCTTAAGAATGGATCAGAGGGTCGGAAATGTGACCTGGTATTTTGCTTGCTTGTGTTCGTTGGCTTGAGCTCCAACGCGAAGTCCTGTATGTCGGATGAAGGCATCCTGTTGTCCAACATCAGTGTGGTATCATACAGGACCTGAGGTTTGCGTGAGTATCCGTTGCCCCATGTCTGGCTTACTGGTGTGCAGACTGGTGGTTCCTCGCCGTACAGGCAGACACTCTCCGACTTCGGAGGAATCGGCGATCCTACTGACTTTAGCCAGGACCTCGAAGGGACCTGTTGCCCAAGACGCTCGACGAGGACGCGTCAATAGGTCTTGGCCAGTATACAACCCGGCCCTGGTGCCTTGGAAACACCTCTGCGTCCCACCTGGTATTTTGAATTGACCCTAATATCGGAAATTTTGAGATATTCGAAATTGACTCCAAATTGGGAATTTGGCCTGAAATTCGGATTTAACCCTAGGTCGAAAATTTGGTCCAGTATTAGGGATTGCCCTTTAAGTCGGGAATGTGCCCACATATTCAGAATTTACCCCGACGTCAAAAATTTGACGGGATATTTAGAATTGGCCTGTAAGTCGGGAATTTGGAAGGATATTCATGATTGGTCCTAAAACATGTAACATGGCAGCCGAAAAAAGAATCACAAAAATCTTATTGATTTTACGTGACGTGGGGAGGAGAAGGATAGCAGCTCAAGTAAGGAAAGTGGAGATGGGGGAAGTCAGCGGTACAACTGTGGAAAGCTCTGCCATGGGCTAACAAAATTAATTCAGGATGGCAACGGGGAATGCCAGACGCGTATAAGAGGGACAATTCATCACGAGTTGTAAATAATTAGTCAGAAGTTAAATTGATATACTGGGTATTTCAAGGCCTCAGTTGCGTTGCATGGGCAGGGTCAAATCAAATGATTTTGCGGGCCTTATACAACCCACTGCCGGTGGTTGCCCACCTCTGTAGTAAATTAAGAAAAAATGGGAAAGGACAGCAATATAATGTGAAAAGTCCATGAACAGTCTGGGAAATGAGGTGAGGTGCCTATGCGAAATCCAAGAACGCCAGAAAAACTACCCCTGTATGCGCCTCAGACAGAAAGACACGTCTATTAAAACATATGACACCGTGAGAGCGTCTAATATCTAAGAACTCAGAACCAAACAAATGCGACAACAGGAAGACAAATTCGTGAAAATGTAATCACCGCAAGACATTGTATTCCAAAACAAAGGGGAGACATTAGGGGAAATTCTTTCGAAGAGTGAGGACGGAAAAGAAAGCAGAATAAAAGAACAAAAGTGAATCGTGGTGAAAGGAAATACTCAATCCGTTCCCCACCGGCTTATTGCCACCAGGAAGCCGTGGTATTGCAGTGGTTGACACATTTGTCTGCCCACCCGGTGACCATCTGCTACAGTCCGTGTTTTTGTTAAATGTGTATCTGGGCTTCTAGATGGACCCAGCCCACCATGGGTAGCAGATGTGTATCTAGGCTTCTAGATGGACCCAGCCCACCATGGGTAGCAGACAATGTTGTGGGAAGTAAGGACGACCGGCGTGGTACTGACCACAGCACCCATCCAGTGCCAGTTGATCTATACAAATATGGGAGCTAGCACCATATACCCAACAAACTCCTTAACATGTGGAAAGTCATTTACTACCACTCCCTCCCCCTCCCTCTTGTTCACATAAAAACAACCATCGAATAGTGACCAGCAGAATATTGTGTTTGAGATCAGGGAACAGTTTTGGACGGAGTAGATAGATACAAAGTAGTATGGACCATCCAATTTCAATTTTCAAAACAAATATTCCAAATTCTGTCTCGTTAAACCTGCCTCCTCATCTTTGGTTATTGTTGAGATCCAGTGGACCATCCTTGATGACTGCAGGATATACGGACAGATGCTAGAAAGCACCACAGCCATGTACCACTCGAGCTAAAGTGCACAATAAAAGCACACCGCTTGAATCATGTTTATTCTTGAATCATGTGTGCGCGCACACGCGCGTGCAGGAGAGACAGAGAGATTGCATGTCTTTTGTCTCTTTTGTGCAACTGTAAATTCTTGCCTGTAAAGATTCAACAGGAACTCGCTGTCAGATGGGCTGTTAAAGTTGATGCATATCCTTTACAGGATGTAGCAGTCAACCCCAGCATTCTTTTTTGCTGTTCGTGATTCCTGGGCAAGTAGTTTGCCATTGTTTTCTGAACGACCGGCACCCATACCATTTCATAAAATACAAACATAAGGCAGCCTGCTGCCAAATCGCCCACACCTGTGTTTCGAACGCGGTATGCTGGATTACGAATTGTGTCTGTAACTCATTCGCCACGGAGCAAGCGAGGTGGACAGTACATGAGGCAAACTGGCAAGATGTTCAACCAGAACAGGTCAAAGAAAGTGAAAATCTTATCGGCTCGAACGGAGAATTGTGACACCCAAAGAAAACTTCAAACGGAAAAGACAAACACACAGTACGGTTAAGATCGATAATACGACTGAAGAAGGATGTTAGAGCTGAACAAAGACCTGCTGTTTATTGTGAAGGTATTTTCAGCCTCTTCGTTGTCCTCTTCTACCCTGTAAATTCCTGTATTATAAGGTTCGCGTTGGTTTCTTTAATTCCCATTCCATTTATGTTATGTCCAACGACGTACCTACACATTGGGGATTCCCATGAGTGCTCAGTCCTCCAATGCAGCAGCCATAACAAAGTATGTCTGCTCACTGTTCCCATGAGGAGTTGATTATGGTATCTCCCCCCCCCCCCCCCCCCCAAGGGGGCATTGACGTTCGTGGAGTCAGCCGAGATTCGGTGTCTCGTCAATATCCAGCAAATGATCCGCACTGCACCGATTATATCAGCCCTGCCCATGCTTGTTTCTATTTACCAGCTAGTCTGCGCGTTCACTACCCCTTACTCCTGCATGTTCGGGTGTGTACATCCAGGAGAGTGATGTGAGGCACGACTTCTGAATGATGTCTATCCATTCGGAGCGGTGGTTGGCTGTTGCAATTTTCTGCAGCATGTTCACGGAGACGGATATGGTGATGACGTGTGTGACTTCTTGTTCTGCTGGCCATGAGTGTTCTGTAGGCAGCAGTGATCTCCATGGCCAGGCTCGATGTAGTCTTGAACGCTGCCATCCTCTTTGATTGTTCTCCCTTTCTGTTGTGCTGTGTTAAGCTCACGATGACCTTGAGCCACGCTTCACGGGCCCATCTATGTAGATGATTTCTTCTGGACGTGAATTTTGTTCCACTACTTCCTTCATCCCAATGTGGACCAATGCAGGCACCTGATCTCTGCAGTACCTCCCTAGTGTATTGACCACCTGAGAATGTTTTTGCAGGTCATCGGGCTATGCATCTATTTTTCTCCTTTTCCACCCAAGTCCTAGACCTGCTTGGTTATCTTTCAATCTCGGACATGCAGGAGCGACCTTATTTAAGGCCTAACTACTTTCTGTCGTCAATATCGCCGTTTAGGGGCTGTTTTTATCAGCTGATGCTCTTAACGACGCCTTAACCAATTGTGTGTCTGGTGGCCATCGTTGGTAAGTCAAGGATGTGCCACATGACCGGGCGCGAGGTGTCCTTTAAGCAGCCCAGTATGAGTCTCATCGCTTCTTTTTTGCACTCTGTCTAATGTTTCTAGCTGGGTCTTGCTGGCAGTGAGGCCCAGTCCGTAATCTATGACGATTTGCACAAGTCCTTGGTGGAGAAGACAGACTAGGCGTTGCTGAATGCCAGCTGCTGCCATCACCTTTAATACTGTTAAACCTTTATTGACTCTGATTTCCATTGTAATTTATTGTACGAGGGACGGTCAGAAAATAATGCACCATAATGTTTCTTTTTTTCCAGGAAACTATTTGTTCAAAGTGAATTAAATGTAAGTACAGTATACACGGACATTTCCTCAAAAAATACTATTTATCTACATAATCCCCATCAAATGTTACGGCCCTTTGCCAGTGCAAATCCATCAACTGACGGTGCTCATGTCAACTGCACAATGTCCATACACAGCACACAAACTTTTGTGAATGTTTACCAGTTTCTTTTTCAGCAACCAGAAATTCTATTACAACTGTTTGTGACACAAGTTGTTAAAACACGCCAATTTAACGGATTACTGTAGCTGTTCTAACTGCTCAAATGTGGTGCAGCTTTATACAAACAAAAATGATATCCCAAATGTGAAGTGTGCAAAATTACATGTCTCTATCGTTATTATTTACTGAGAAAAAGAGGGTATTGAATTACTTTCTACATAGGCTACAAACAATCATGAACATACAGTTGCCTCTCACTAACCGGTCCATAAATATGGGGAGTATACTTGTGTGGAACACATCCTTGTGCCAGCCCACTGACATTGTCCACGAGGTCCTTCAGTAGAACTCAGTGTGCTGGCATTTACTACAGTGCCCCATGTGCTACAACAATACATCACTGTCTCCACAGATCTCAGTGTGCTGGCACTTACCACAGCACCCCATGTGCTACATACACCACTGTCTCCACAGATCTCAGTGTGCTGGCACTTACCACAGCACCTCATGTGCTACAATACACCACTGCCTCCACAGATCTCAGTGTGCTGGCACTTACCACAGCACCTCATGTGCTACAATACACCACTGCCTCCACAGATCTCAGTGTGCTGCCACTTACCACAGCACCCCATGTGCTACATACACCACTGTCTCCACAGATCTCAGTGTGCTGGCACTTACCACAGCACCTCATGTGCTACAATACGCCACTGCCTCCACAGATCTCAGTGTGCTGGCACTTACCACAGCACCTCATGTGCTACAATACACCACTGCCTCCACAGATCTCAGTGTGCTGGCACTTACCACAGCACCTCATGTGCTACAATACACCACTGCCTCCACAGATCTCAGTGTGCTGGCACTTACCACAGCACCTCATGTGCTACAATACACCACTGCCTCCACAGATCTCAGTGTGCTGGCACTTACCACAGCACCCCATGTGCTACAACAATACATCACTGTCTCCACAGATCTCAGTGTGCTGGCACTTACCACAGCACCCCATGTGCTACATACACCACTGTCTCCACAGATCTCAGTGTGCTGGCACTTACCACAGCACCTCATGTGCTACAATACACCACTGCCTCCACAGATCTCAGTGTGCTGGCACTTACCACAGCACCTCATGTGCTACAATACACCACTGCCTCCACAGATCTCAGTGTGCTGGCACTTACCACAGCACCTCATGTGCTACAATACACCACTGCCTCCACAGATCTCAGTGTGCTGGCACTTACCACAGCACCTCATGTGCTACAATACACCACTGCCTTCACAGATCTCAGTGTGCTGGCACTTACCACAGCACCTCATGTGCTACAATACACCACTGCCTTCACAGATCTCAGTGTGCTGGCACTTACCACAGCACCCCATGTGCTACAACAATACACCACTGTCTCCACAGATCTCAGTGCGCTGGCACTTACCACAGCACCCCACGTGCTACATACATCAATGTCTCCACAGATCTCAGTGTGCTGGCACTTACCACAGCACCCCATGTGCTACAACAATACACCACTGTCTCCACAGATCTCAGTGTGCTGGCACTTACCACAGCACCCCATGTGCTACATACATCAATGTCTCCACAGATCTCAGTGTGCTGGCACTTACCACAGCACCCCATGTGCTACAATACACCACTGTCTCCACAGATCTCAGTGTGCTGGCACTTACCACAGCACCCCATGTGCTACATACATCAATGTCTCCACAGATCTCAGTGTGCTGGCACTTACCACAGCACCCCATGTGCTACAACAATACACCAATGTCTCCACAGATCTCAGTGTGCTGGCACTTACCACAGCACTCCATGTGCTACAACAATACACCACTGCCTCCACAGATCTCAGTGTGCTGGCACTTACCACAGCACCCCATGTGCTACAACAATACACCACTGCCTCCACAGATCTCAGTGTGCTGGCACTTACCACAGCACCCCATGTGCTACAACAATACACCACTGCCTCCACAGATCTCAGTGTGCTGGCACTTACCACAGCACTCCATACATCAATGTCTCCACAGATCTCAGTGTGCTGGAACTTACCACAGCACCCCATGTGCTACAACAATACACCACTGTCTCCACAGATCTCAGTGTGCTGGCACTTACCACAGCACCCCATGTGCTACAACAATACACCACTGCCTCCACAGATCTCAGTGTGCTGGCACTTACCACAGCACCCCATGTGCTACATACATCAATGTCTCCACAGATCTCAGTGTGCTGGCACTTACCACAGCACCCCATGTGCTAAAACAATACACCACTGTCTCCACAGATCTCAGTGTGCTGGCACTTACCACAGCACCCCATGTGCTACAACAATACACCACTGCCTCCACAGATCTCAGTGTGCTGGCACTTACCACAGCACCCCATGTGCTACATACATCAATGTCTCCACAGATCTCAGTGTGCTGGCACTTACCACAGCACCCCATGTGCTACAACAATACACCACTGTCTCCACAGATCTCAGTGTGCTGGCACTTACCACAGCACCCCATGTGCTACAACAATACACCACTGCCTCCACAGATCTCAGTGTGCTGGCACTTACCACAGCACTCCAGATACTGCCATTGGGGTGTGAAGTGTTAGGCTTCACATATTCTAGGTTATTACCTATGTGGTGTGTTGGCCATTTCCCAGAAAATAAAGATGTTACACAATCATTCATCATCATCATCATACCAGTCTTAGATCAGCTCTGTGTTCTTGTACTATTTATACCATTTGGTCAAGCCATCCAGATATTTATCTCTTTGCCTTCCCCATGCCATTTCCCCATCAATGCTGCCAATTGAATCGAAGTTTTAAATTTGATTTCTCTTCATAACAGTCCAAAACAATGACTGTCTAATTTTCCTAATCAATTTAGTTTTCATTTTTTTCTTGGACTTTCTCAGTTGTTTTTTTTTCCTGTCCGTTCAAGGTATTCTTTGTATTTTCATCAGAAACCACAAACACACTGCCAATAAATGTTTCTCAGCGGGTCACTTATTGCATAATACAGTATGTGTTTACATAGCCATTTCTTTTTTCTCACTTCAATTGACAGCTCATTATTGGTAAATATGTTTCCCAACTTGCAAAAGGTTACTTTGCCATTCTTGTTGTAATCTCTACAAGGCACCTTGTACAATCCATGCATAAATTAAACGACCAAGAAAACTGACAAGTTCATTTATTTATTTCTGTACTGACTAAAATGATTGGGAAAAGAAACAACAACAAAGGAATCAATTATATGAAGGTTTTACAAAAAAGGGAATTCATGTCAACTGTGACTTAAATAACACACAACAGAGTACTCAAACTTGACCAGTTTGTTCTGTCAGTTGTCATGTAAATAAGGTGCAGGTAGCCCCAGGTTGCAGGACTTCACATAAAATAGGTCACAGCATTAGGAGCTAGGGTGACCAGTTATTCTCCTCCATGCTGCCTTTCCCTCCTAGAGAAACCTCAAATACCCCCATGTAGAGGCTAGGTGGCCCCTCCTAGAGAAACCTCAAATACCCCCATGTAGAGGCTAGGTGGCCCCTCCTAGAGAAACCTCAAATACCCCCATGTAGAGGCTAGGTGGCCCCTCCTAGAGAAACCTCTAATATCCACATGTAGAGGCTAGGTGGCCCCTCCTAGAGAAACCTCTAATATCCACATGTAGAGGCTAGGTGGCCCCTCCTAGAGAAACCTCAAATACCCCCATGTAGAGGCTAGGTGGCCCCTCCTAGAGAAACCTCTAATATCCACATGTAGAGGCTAGGTGGCCCCTCCTAGAGAAACCTCTAATATCCACATGTAGAGGCTAGGTGGCCCCTCCTAGAGAAACCTCAAATATCCACATGTAGAGGCTAGGTGGCCCCTCCTAGAGAAACCTCTAATAGCCACATGTAGAGGCTAGGTGGCCCCTCCTAGAGAAACCTCAAATACCCCCATGTAGAGGCTAGGTGGCCCCTCCTAGAGAAACCTCTAATATCCACATGTAGAGGCTAGGTGGCCCCTCCTAGAGAAACCTCAAATACCCCCATGTAGAGGCTAGGTGGCCCCTCCTAGAGAAACCTCAAATACCCCCATGTAGAGGCTAGGTGGCCCCTCCTAGAGAAACCTCAAATACCCCCATGTAGAGGCTAGGTGGCCCCTCCTAGAGAAACCTCAAATACCCCCATGTAGAGGCTAGGTGGCCCCTCCTAGAGAAACCTCTAATATCCACATGTAGAGGCTAGGTGGCCCCTCCTAGAGAAACCTCAAATACCCCCATGTAGAGGCTAGGTGGCCCCTCCTAGAGAAACCTCTAATATCCACATGTAGAGGCTAGGTGGCCCCTCCTAGAGAAACCTCTAATATCCACATGTAGAGGCTAGGTGGCCCCTCCTAGAGAAACCTCAAATATCCACATGTAGAGGCTAGGTGGCCCCTCCTAGAGAAACCTCTAATAGCCACATGTAGAGGCTAGGTGGCCCCTCCTAGAGAAACCTCTAATAGCCACATGTAGAGGCTAGGTGGCCCCTCCTAGAGAAACCTCTAATAGCCACATGTAGAGGCTAGGTGGCCCCTCCTAGAGAAACCTCTAATAGCCACATGTAGAGGCTAGGTGGCCCCTCCTAGAGAAACCTCTAATAGCCACATGTAGAGGGTAGGTGGCCCCTCCTAGAGAAACCTCTAATAGCCACATGTAGAGGCTAGGTGGCCCCTCCTAGAGAAACCTCTAATAGCCACATGTAGAGGCTAGGTGGCCCCTCCTAGAGAAACCTCTAATAGCCACATGTAGAGGGTAGGTGGCCCCTCCTAGAGAAACCTCTAATAGCCACATGTAGAGGCTAGGTGGCCCCAGGTATGCATGTAATCAATCTCAGCTCAGCAAGATCCTCAACTCACAGTTACACTGGTAGGACAATAGTGGCACTGCTTTGTTGTTTTTAAAAGGAAACAACAATAAAACAAACAGCAACAACGCAAATATGTTACAGTGAAATGGAAGATTCTTCACAAACAACAATTATATATAGACCCTGACAATCAGAACATTTGTCAAGTGAAGCACTGTAACAAAATACCTTAAAAACAAACATGATTCATGATCCTTGTTTTATCCACTGGATATAATAGACAATACACAGACACTTCAACATGATGAGGAGTACTGCAGGCTATTTCTGAGCACAGGGTGTCACAGTAGCAGAATCTACAGAAAGTTATACCAACAGCCACAAATACACAAGTGGCCTGACCCCCTTCATTTGTTCTGCCATTCCATGAAATTGTCTCATTACATACAACTCACTGGGACCACTGACACAACTGTGTTGATTTATATCAGTCAGCAGTGAATGTCTCAACCAAGACACAAACACCAGACATAATCTGACAATAAAAACATGTGATTTATTTCTCATCATCTCATCTTGTTCCTCTTGTACCTTGTGCTGTTGAGGTGATTTGTTTTTTTGTGCAATATCTGCTGCTGGGCTAAGTATGACTGGTCTGTGAGGTAGTCCCAGGCAGTTACTGCTTTGGGGTGTGTGATTTTGTCTTCATATATTTACGGCATGACAGGTGGGGTGTATGATTTTTCATTCATATATTTAAGACATGACAGGTGGGGTGTGTGATTTTGTCTCCATATATTTACGGCATGACATATGAGGTGTGTGATTTTGTCTTAATATATTTATGGCATGACAGATGTGGGGTGTGTGATTTTGTCTTCATATATTTACATGACAGGTGGGGTGTGTGATTTTGTCTCCATATATTTATGGCATGACAGATGTGGGGTGTGTGATTTTGTCTTCATATATTTACATCATGACAGGTGGGGTGTGTGATTTTGTCTCCATATATTTATGGCATGACAGATGTGAGGTGTGATTTTGTCTTCATATATTTATGGCATGACAGATGTGGGGTGTGTGATTTTGTCTTCATATATTTACATCATGACAGGTGGGGTGTGTGATTTTGTTTCCATATATTTATGGCATGACAGATGTGGGGTGTGTGATTTTGTCTTCATATATTTACTTCATGACAGATGATGTGCATGGCCAGTTCCCTTCCTCACCACCTGTCCTTGTCAGAAAATGGTCTGGTACCTAGAATTGTGAGGCTGGGTCCACCACAGAACTGCACTGGTCAGAAAATGGTCTGGTACCTAGAATTGTGAGGCTGGGTCCACCAGAGAACTGCACTGGTCAGAAAATGGTCTGGTACCTAGCATTGTGAGGCTGGGTCCACCACAGAACTGCACTGGTCAGAAAATGGTCTGGTACCTAGCATTGTGAGGCTGGGTCCACCACAGAATTGCACTGGTCAGAAAATAACCCTGCCTCAGCTGGGACACAACAGAAATACAAGAGAAACTGGAATTATTTCATCGAACTACATACTACTATCAGCATCTATACCAAGATTATCTCACAGCAACACAATATGTCCCAGGATTATTTTACAGAAACTCACAATGTGCCAGGAACGTTTCATTGACAAACAAGATATACCAGGATTATCTCACAGAAATACAAGATACAGAAAAACTTAAATTAACCAACACTGCTAGGACCAGGGCTGTGACGGATAACCAAATAGACAGACAACAGAAATCTCTTAATACATATGTAAAGTCATGTGATTTCACTGTGGGCTTGGGACGAAATGAAAATAAAATCCTTTAAAAGTGAATAATACATACATACTGTATTTAACTTTTCAAAACGATCAATATAAACTTCAATAAAAGAGTAGTAATGTACAGAAATGTTTTGTAATACTATATACCCATGATTCTTCTTCTTCTTCAGCGTTCCGAGCCATTGAGGTTCTTTGCTGCAAATACAATCCGTCTCCATTCGTCTCTCTGGTGGACCTTCTCTTGCCAGTCGTTGATTCCAAGTGCTTGTAGGTCTGTACATGTATTATCTCTCCACCGCCTTCTTGATCTACCTCGGGGTCTACGGTCATTTAATTCCTGAGTGTAAGCGAGTTTTGTTTCCCTATTATCTTCCATTCTTTCTATATGCCCCAGCCATTGTAGTCTATTAGCCTTCATGATACCAGTGATTAGCGGGGACTTAAACAGATCATAAATGTCTTTGTTACTTCTTCTTTTCCACTCTCCACTTTGTGTATCCCTAATGGATGTATATACAATCAGGATGTATATACCCACGATACTTAAAAATAATCTGTCATCTCCTCCCGTGTCTTTGAGGCTCAAGCTTTCTGTGCGGCGATGTTCCGTATCTTACCCAGAAGTAGCATCTGTGTTGCATTTTCCTCCTCTTGCATTTCAAACCAGCCGATGCACTTTGATAACATTGTTTCTGCTTCTGAGTGGCTAGTTGTAGGTTTTTGATTAAGAACTGATCCTTCATCATCAATTTCTTCTTCTTCAATGGTAGTCACACTAGAAACAATTTCATAATCATTCAAAATTTCAAAGCCTCCATCCAGTTTGTCACATTCCAACCAATCTGTTACTTCTTCTTGCGTAATGTCATCACTGTGTAGTCCTACATTGTTGCACAATTCAATACTAAGTCTCAGTTCCTTCAGTTTCATCAACAAGCGTTTATTCCACCCATTCTTTATGTTAGATACTGTAAGTCGAACGTACTGAACGTAAAACTTGCCAAGACATCAACAACAGCCAAAAATGCTGGTGTTTACAGCAAACGACGTGTAAAGGATATGCAACTAACTTTTTTTTTAACTGTAAGGTCAGCCCAGGCAGTGACAACATTGAAAATAGCATCCTTTATGTTCTATCTCTTCATTTTTTAGACGATGACGGTTAACAGAAACTGGCTTTTAAACGAGTGACGGCTAATCGAAGTTTTACTGTATACTATATACTAAGATTATCTCGCAGAAATACAATATATACTATATACTAAGATTATCTCACAGAAATAAAAGATATACTATATATTAAGATTATCCCACAGAAATACAAGATATACCAGGGATATCTCACAGAAACACAAGATATGCCAGGAATATCTCACAGAAACACAAAATATATCAGGATTATCTAACAGAAACACAAGATAAACTATATATTAAGATTATCGCACAGAAATACAAGATATACCAGGAATATCTCACAGAAACAAAAGAATTATCAGGATTATCTTACAAAAATACACTCTAACAGACTTGCCAGATAGAGCTCGTGAAGGATTGTCCTGTGTAACATTAACTTGAACAAAATGAACCTAAAACATTAAGAACAAAAACGCAATGGGGAAAAAAAGCCACCATGGTGCATGTAACATACAAAAACAACTTTCTCACTGATAAGTGACTTTTATAGTGACCAGCTTGTGACAGATTACAACATGCAAGACTAAGCTACTGTTGACATCACTCACAATTATCGTATCTTCAACTTATTTTGCATGTCATCAATGTTGTTTGTGGTAGTTATGAAATGACATCACCATTACAGACGACACTAAACCTGCTATACTGGTTTTATTTCACAATGGCATATGTCCCATCAATACAAAATAAACTATCATATTCATATCCTACCAATACAAAATAAACTACCATATTTCCACTGTAAGTTATATTGAGACAAGTTCTCACGCATAAAAAGGAAATATCAGAAAAATAGCATTGACTATTTACATTTTATAACACCATGCATACCAATTAGCAGGAATGTAACAATTATTTACATGCAGGAAAATAATCATGAGAAAATATCATTCTAGGTTTACAAAAATATAAGTATTTCAGTTTATCTGAAATTAAACAATAAAAATGAAAGAGGAAGGAAACAAGCCAAGCTAGTTGCTGAGATTCACACAACTGAATCACCTTTTCACATTCAGTCTGAATCAATGTACAGTCAACTGTGGCTCAGTGTAAACAGTGACAGTTTGAAATGAACTGTGTGAACTTCAAATATTAACTGTGATACATACAAGTTTGCACAAATACGTGAATCTTCACTTCGGAATTTCAGTTTTTACAGGCAAAGTTAATAACTGCAAGTTTATGCACAAGCGTTTGCAAATATCCATAAAATGCATGAAGAAAAACCATAAACATAACCACCATTGCAGAAGTTATAATATGTGATGATGTTGCAGAAGAAACTCATATTAATTCACAGTTGCATATGAAATCACTAAAGCATCAAACAAAATATGTGCACTTTAACTGAAAGATATAAACTCACAATCAAGCCTTCATCACATACACACGCACAGTTTTGTCGACAAATGATAGAGACAGAAGCAACGATCACAAGTTCTGACACTGGCAATGGATATGCTACAGAAACGGGAAATAGAAACTGCAAGCACTTCTAGCAAATGGACAGTGGAGCATGGCATTCCTCACAGAAAACAGAGACTAACAGTAACTGAAACCCACATTACACAGAGAGCACACAGAAAACCGATGTCCTCATGTTTACTTTGACCATACAAATGATCAGTTATGAGAAAAATACAACTGATTTATCTGTTGACATAAAGATTCACACTGTCTAAATAAAATGACATAATAACCTATTTGCTATCCTTTCCTAGTTAGTGTTTGCTGGCATCAGCAACGATCCACATGTCTATATACAAGGGCCGGTCAATAAGTAATGCCTTGTCATTTTTAATTTAATTCAATAGGCAACAAAAAAAAGATAAAATTCAAATTGAAATGAAGCCCTAAATCTGTACTTCAAAAATGTATTTCTCGATGTAGTCTCAAAGTTTTTGTCCATCTTCTCACAAGGGCATGTATCCTCGTATGGTAAAAATTAATGTCCTTTTTCCTAAACCAATGGCGTATGGCACATTTAAGGGTCTCAATATTCACAAAGTGATGTCCACGAAGATCTTCTTTCAGTGGTCCAATCAGATAGAAATCTGAAGGTGTCAAATTGGGACTGTAAGGGGGATGTGGTAATAATATCCAGCCAAATTCAGCAATCGTATCAATGGTGCGCTTGGCAGTGTGGTGTGGCATTATCGTGCCACAGTAGTGCAGTTCTCGGATCTTTGAATGGGTAAAGTCGACAAAGACGTCCTCTAAGCTTCTTCAAACTTTAAATGTAATGATCGACATTCACCGTGTTTCCCTGTTCCAAAAATTTGAGAAGAATCACACCTTTCTCATCCCAAAACACGGAGGCCACAACTTCCTCTTCAGATGGTGACATTTTTAACTTCTTTCTTGTTGGTGATGTTGTGTGATGCCATTCCATTGACTGCCTCTTGGATTCTGGTTCAAAGAAATTAACGCAAGTCTCATCATCTGTCACAATATTCGATAAAAACCCTTCTCCTTCAGTTTCGTAACGGTGCAGGAGGTTGACGGGTATGGTTTTCCTTGCTTCTTTATTTCTGTCTGTCAACATTCTGGTACCCACCGTGCACACACCTTTGAATAACCCAGGTCTTTAATGATGGTCTGAGCACTGCCTTTACTAATGGACAACATGGAACACAATTCATCCAGTGTTACCCGACGGTTACCATGAATGATGTCATCAACTCGATGAATGTTGTGTGGAGTTAATGCAGTTGACAGACAGCCAGTTCCCTTTCAGCCATTGAGGATTAACCTACTTCACAATGACGTACCCAAATGTCGGACAGTGTTAACATCCACTGTTGAATCTCCATAAACAAAACTCAAACATTCGTGGTTGCGAATCTGTGTTTTGCCTTCAGCATTAAGGAATTCTATGACATTACGTTGCTTTAACCAAACTTCTTTGGTGACAATTTTTAAACTGTTACTATTGAGCAACCTGTGACTGAAAAGGTTGGTAGTGATACACAGTACAGAAGAGTGTTTGAGGAATCCCACTAAATTAATACATTGCACACCGATAAAATATTTACAGTTGCATAGATACAAAATAGGAGGCATTACTTAATGACCTTCCCTCGTACATTCCAGAATCACATGTGCTATAAATAGCCTTTCTGTGGGTAGCTTTTCTCATTTTGAAATGGAGTATGGGCAGCAGCCTGTTCAACCTACTCATGACAATTCCCAGCTGCTAGTGGATGCTTCATAAACACAACTTCCAAACGAGGGCTCTGATTTGTGCGCACTGATCCCAGAAGGCTGGACATTCAGTCAACTACATCAGGATCAGGATTATATCATCCTTGCCTTATTGTATAATCATGCAACCCAAACCATGACACAAGCCAGGCCTGTTTGACCCAAAGGTGGACCTCGTAACCCCCAAGCCAAACCATGACACAAGCCAGGCCTGTTTGACCCAAAGGTGGACCTCGTAACCCCCAACCCAAACCATGACACAAGCCAGGCCTGTTTGACCCAAAGGTGGACCTCGTAACCCCCAAGCCAAACCATGACACAAGCCAGGCCTGTTTGACCCAAAGGTGGACCTCGTAACCCCCAAGCCAAACCATGACACAAGCCAGGCCTGTTTGACCCAAAGGTGGACCTCGTAACCCCCAAGCCAAACCATGACACAAGCCAGGCCTGTTTGACCCAAAGGTGGACCTCGTAACCCCCAAGCCAAACCATGACACAAGCCAGGCCTGTTTGACCCAAAGGTGGACCTCGTAACCCCCAAGCCAAACCATGACACAAGCCAGGCCTGTTTGACCCAAAGGTGGACCTCGTAACCCCCAACCCAAACCATGACACAAGCCAGGCCTGTTTGACCCAAAGGTGGACCTCGTAACCCCCAAGCCAAACTCCACGCTCCCTCTATTGAAGTTCAGTAAAGAAATGTTGGGACACTGTTTTTGCTGTGGATGTCTGCCACTGCTGTTGTATTTGCCCAGAAAGCTGTTCAACAAAGCTAGCGTACTTCCATCAATGGCATCTGGCTGTTCCTAGAATCTTCATCACAGGTGTCAATCAAATGTAGCATGATACAACAAAACTTATATCAGCCCAGCTTTCACAGAAATATTCTATTATCAAAAGTCCGAAGGATACCCTACCAGTCAAAAGAATATGAATGAATCATAAAAGGCATCACACAGCCAGTGATAAACTTAAACATTCATTTTCTGTAAACAAAATAGGCAAGCAAGTTTTTTTTTTTTTTTAAAGAAACAAATCAGCCAGAATATGAAGTGCACCGCTAATTAAACAAAATAATCATGATAATATCTTTGGCACAAGCCAGTCCCTAAAGATGAGTCAGCGACCTGGTCTATGAGGTTCACATTGTAATGAAGCTGGTACCGCCATCTGATGGTCCGTCTTCACTGGTCTGCAAGGCAAACTGGACAGGGCCATCTTGTTCGACAATGGCATGAGTCACCTCATCTGGATCTGCCGCCTGGACAATAATAATGGTCTCCTCCCCCCCATCCGTCTGCAGTGTGGTGAAAGTCTGGCCATGAAGTACCTGAGATGAGTCTGTGACCATGGCCTGGTAGGTGCCGTCTGAAACCTGCATGAATTCAAATTTATGTTTAAATGTTCACAGCAAACAATCATACAAGGAGGAGATGAGGTTTCAAAAGTGTAAAGTAATTGCTCAAAATATAGCAAAATGACAGCACTAAGAAGCAGCGTGATGCACCATCAGGGCAGTAGATCTACTTGATCACGTTGGCCAGTGTTTGCTTGGTCTGTTTTATAAAAGTTCATCCATAGATACCCCTACAAGTGCTTCAGTCTCCTTCAACAGACCACACCAGGACAATCTCTACACACCACGCTACCTTCAGAGCACCAGCAAGGATTCCAATATTTGTATACCTGAACAAAATACTACAAATATTCTTTTTGTGGGTAGGTATTCTTAATTCTTAAACTTGGCTTGGACAGCAGTCTGCCTGCTCGACAGTTTTCAATTTCCAACTGCAGAAGGTTTTTTAATGTATGCAACAAGCACACACAAATAAAACACTCCATGCTAGTTTTTCATGTGTATCCATGAAAGCTAAGTAGGTTTCTGATCCACAAGCAAAGTTCAGGGACAGCATAAACATCTGCAAGCTGCCTATTTTGTGTGATTCCTACCCAGACTTCTCCAGTTAGGTGGACACTGAACTTCCATGTCAATCCACTCAAAGTGTATTTTCCTCAAATATGTTCACTTCATAATGGTAATCTCAACACATGCATATTGCCTCGTACTTGCAGACATGTCTTCTGTGATATCAGGCTATCACTTAGCCTGGTTCATGCCATCTCATTGCTACTGGTCAAATGTTACACAGAAGCATCTCACTCAGGAAACTGCATCATTACTGAAGCTTTGTTTTCTGGCAAACATGCTCCAGTCTCACATCTTACACAGTTTACATAGGCAACATCCATTCAGCCTTTTTGAGTTATCTCTAAGAAAAATTGTAGTTATTGTGATTTAAGATAATGGAGTGTCTTTTTGGAGTCATTATATGTATATAATGCTCCACACCTTCTTTATGGAGACATTCAGTTTCATAATTTTCTATTTCTTACTATGAAGGTTCCAGCCTCACATCAAGCTATTGTCAGCTGAATGTATCTATGACAGCTGAATGTATCAATCACTGAATAGTAATATCTGTCATACACAAAACAAAGAAACAAAGTGGAGCATTTCCTTCAAGGTGGGGAGATGTGTTTGTGGGTGGGGATGTGTGTATAGGTGGAGGATGTGTAGTTGAGAAGTGGCAGATATTGGGTGGGTGAGTGGGTGTAGGTTGGCTGATGTGTGTGTGTGTGTGTGTGGGTGGGTGGGGAAAATTGTGAGGGTGCAGGATGTATGTATGGATAGGTGCAGGATGTGTGGGTTGGCGGGGGTATGTGTGTGTGGTTTTGTGATGTGTGTTTTGCTGGGTGGTTGCGGGTGTGTGGGTGGGTGGGTGGGTGGGTGGTGGAGAATGTGTGGGTGGGTGGTGGAGAATATGTGGGTGGGTGTGTGCGTGTCGGTTATGGGATGTGTGGGGAATGTATGTGTGGGTGGGGAAATGTGTGTGGGTGGGGGATCAATGGGTTGGTGGCGGCATGTATGTTTGCCTGAGTCTGTGTCAGTACGTGAAGGTATGTGTGGGTGGGGGTGTGGTGGGTGGGGGATGTGTGGGTGGCTGCGGGGTGTGAGGGTGGATGGGGGATGTGTCTCACAACATTGCAATATGCACTGTTTATGTTTACAACTTTCATTTGACAATGTTTGTTTTTTTCCCATGTGAATGTACCATGCGTAATATGCATTGTTTAAGCTTACAAAATCAATTTGACAATGTTTTTTTTCCCCTATGTAAATGTAACATGCACATTTGATGAATGAAAGATGAGTGATCGAAAGGGCCGAATGTAAGATGGGCCTGCGTGCCCAATTTGTTACCCTTTTAAAATAAAGTTTGTTCATTCGTTCGTTCAATTGTTCGTTCAATGCATATTGTCAACTTAAAACTGCTTGTGTCTAGGTCTAGTCTGTCATGGTGTTACTGTATGCTTTGTAATTGTTATGTTTCTCAGCTCAGGTCCCGTTAGGATTACGTGTATAGTGTGGAAGTTCTAATCTAACAAACAGAAAGAATGAGTCATTTTACTCAGCTCACTTCTTCACACACAGAATACAGTAGAGCATTAATAGAGGAAAAAAATAATAAAAAACATGACTGCAGTAAAACTGCCCTCAACAAGAAATATAGTCAGAAAAATATATAAAACAGGCTGCTAGAATCACACATTTTCTGCTGGCATAACTAGTTATAGATAGCAAAACACATGGTGCTGTCCAATGTCCAGTCTGTGCTGATAACAGATGAGGTAGTAATACACATAAACATACCTGGGCATACACTGTGGTGGTTCCATCGTCTGCATCATGATGTGAAGAGCCTGCAGGAGCAATGGTGATTGTGTGCTGTCCTAATTCGTCTTCATCATCATCACCGGTTTCTTCAATTTTACGAATGTAGGCCTGCATAGCTTTAGCTGCTTCTCCGTGTGCCACATGGATCTTGCCAATGTGCTCCAGCAGCAGTTTCTTACGCTTGAAGGTTTCATGACACAAGTCACACAGGTATGGGGTCAGCTTTTTGTGAACCTGCAAGTACAAGGTCAATTAAAGTGTTACAAACACAAGATTGTGCACTTTCCTCAGTAACATTTCAACTGTTAATCTCACCCACATCACTATGGTTTCACTGGAGCAGTCTATTATGTTTACTATGTTTGGCTTGCGACCTGACATCGTACTTCGCTCCTCGTCAAGCAAAGCAGCTAACGCTGATTGAGCTGACCGTCCCATACGAGTCAAATATTCAGGAGCAACATAACTACAAGATAGAAAAGTACTGTGACATGGCCGTTAGACTTCAGCTGGAAGGGTACACTGTCAGACTATTCACCATAGAGGTTGGCGCAAGTAGTCTAGTCTCCCACTCCATATATGATGTGCTAAAGCAAATGGGCATTAAAGGAAAAGCGAAAACTCAGGCACAAAAACAACTGGATGAGCCTGTCGAAACAGCCTCGTGCTGGCTGTGGAATTGTTGGAACCTGGATTGGGACAAGTCTCGAAACTAGTATGGTTAAAGCGGTAATTGCAAAATGACTAACAATCTCTCAACTAAGAGCACGAACTTGCACCACCTCATGTCAACTCCACAGCTTTCCCTCCGAGGGAGGGTAGCGAATCTAAGTACAGGACTGTGCAGTCAAATCATGCAATGTCGGCCGAAGACTAACCTCCATACCAGGGCGGTAGTCGTCAGTAAGTCGCATTCAGCAGCAGAGACCAAGAGGTGGATCGAGAAACCAAAAAGAAGAACCAGCTTCCTTGTAAAGTGCGGCGCCGTGAACGGGTCAACAGGGCAACAGAGACAAATGGAGGTGATAGAGGCCGTGGCTGGGGAAGAAGCTGGCTCCCAATGACCACAGGTGCAAACACAGGCTGCACAGACTCTCCTCACTGAGGTAGAGGAGGATCAGAGTGGACATAATCATAGCTAAGGGACAAGCACAACAAAAAGGACAACGAAATCGACCAAACATCTCGCACGGCAGGGTAAAGACGCCCGGAGTCATGACCCGAACAGACCCGCCCCTAGAGAATGTTAAGAGGATAAATGGGCCGAAACATTCGAGGAAGGTAGACCTCTTCTGACAATCAGAAGCCCCCTGCCATGTTTGCTCTGCAGCAGAGTTTTTATCACTTACTAAGCATCATTAATCAGACAGATCAAATAAATCTCAGCTTTCTACAGATACAGACACAGTCCATCTTCAATGTTCTTTGATCAAGATGATCGTGTTTCCAATGCCTGAAGGAGCATTAGACTGATTAACAACAATCAACATCACAGACATCTGCACACATCATATGCCTTTCCCCTGCTGAACTCCATTTGCTTGTATTCGAAAGCTTGTTTTATTTCACACATTACTAAATGTAATCTACACACAATTGTAACAGCGTGCATAAATTCACTTCTTGTTGTACAGACAAACAGGAAAGATATTCTTATACATTCAGAATATAGTAGAACAAGAGAAAAACATCATTAAAAGTATGGCTACAGTAAAACTGCCCTTAGTAAACAAATATATTGTCAGTTGCCACTAACATAGAAGCTCCAACAGATGATAACTGAAGTAAACAAATACAATACAAATACTTTGTGTATAACAATGAAAACACAGAAATAACTAGTCATACAGGTAAACAATAAAAGAACATTCACAAAATAACAATTTACCTTCATGATAATATCAAACCTGCCAAAGTTAAAATAAAAGAAGAGGAAAATAAAAAAGTATGATGCAAACATTTTACAAACTACAAGTGCATGCTTATAACAGAATGAGAAAGACAGGGAAATAAAACAAAGTTAAGAAAAGATGGACTGATACAGTTGGAACAAAGAAAACTAACTGGTTAAGTGGCAGAATGGATTACAAAGTGCAGCACAACACTACCCTTACAAAGTAATCATGATTAACCACAAAAGGAGTGAAATATTGCACTAGTTGCACAAGCAAAAACAGCAAATATTACTGTCAAAAAGTCACTTAGCATTACATGTATTCCTTCACAAGATGTACAAAGAAGACATACCAACCATGGTTTGACAATTATTTAACAACTGCACATGCTACATTATTGAAATTATAAATGTAAACAGTCTAACAATGGAAAGATTTCCCCAGTGAAAACTGTACATACTGATAGAACTACATGTTCATGCAGATCAGAAAACGGATTCCTCCAGACAGGAGTGGCTGGCCGAGGGCTAGAATGCCGGATTCTCCTTCGGGAGACCCGGGTTCAAATCCTTGTCACGGTGTGGATTTTTTTGTCGGGGGCAAAAAAAAAACACCCTAACCTGCACAGTTTGCAGCGACTGCACTAGCCAGACGGCCCTTGTTCCTCAGACTCAAGACCCCCCCCCCCCATACCCCATAAGGTACTATATAGACAGTTTTTTAATGATGGTGACATAGCATATAACTGTTTTAAAAAAACTGTCATTTACTGCCAATATAGTACTTTGCGGTGTATACAGAGGGGTCTTTGAGCCTGAGGAATTAAGGCCGCCTGCTAGTGCAGTCGCCGCGAACTATAATAGCATATAAAAGATTGATAAACTCTTCAAGACTTATGATGATGATGCAGCATCATTCATCATTGGCACCTTGTCGTCTTGACAGGCGATAGTTTGTAAGGGATGGAGTTATTGCCTCTCCATAGCACAAAGCCTGGGCTAAAATATAGAGATCATGTGTTGCCCATGCAGCATGATCCCTCTCTCGGCCTGCCTAGTTCACTCCAGAGGAAAGGTAACACCCCTACATCTGGAACAAGACAAGCTGCAGAAGCTGCCGGATCAGCAAAGCAATGCTCTAATTGTCCGCCTGTCGGAGCTTCGATCCTAGACCAGCCGCCAACCAAGGCTTAGGGCCTGGTCTGCCCTGCCATGACACTTTGTCTTTAGGTTGCATTTCCTCGCACCAGGGTAAGGCTTGTACCCTCCCAATTGCGCTCTTCCGCCCGAAGCCGTTGGCACAATGTGGGGTATTGGGTTTGGTAAGCGCCGCCCAACGTTCGGCGCTAACAGAAAGCAGGTAGTACCGTCTACTGTTATACGGTAGCTCAGTCATATCTGACTAAGACCTGACACAATCTGATGCAGCATATATAGGAATGAAAGCAGCCAGTAATTTCAGGCTTTACAATCCTGCACAAGATGATTAATAGACACATGCTTTAATTTAGCACAGATGAAACAAGATGTAAAGTGAAACTAAAGTTTGGAAACAACCTTTAGAGTGACTTGTGTAAAACCTGAGTTTCATGTTCACGTTACAGTTTGGAAATAGCAAAAGAGAGTGACTTGTATGAAACCTCTTTCTTCTCCTCACACCCCCCCCCCCCCCATCTCTCTCTCTCTCTCTCTCTCTCTCTCTCTCTCTCTCTCTCTCTGAGGAATACAGAGGAGGACAGAACTTACCAACTGTATATGAGACATGAGGTTGGACTTATTGTTGAAACACCTGCCACAGTCGGTACACTTATGAGGCTTCTCTCCTGTATGAATCAACATGTGTCGGTCAACGTGGTACTTCTTCGTAAATCTCTTCTCACACACAGAGCATATAAAGATCTTCTGATTGGGTGACCTCCAATTCTCATGCACTCGCTTTGTGTGTCCAATCAGAGCTCCAAGTGTTTTGAAAGCTGCTTTGCATGTATTGCACAAATATTGCCGAGTATGCAGATGCATGCCCTACAGTTGGAAGAAAGCAAATAAATAAACTACAGCTGAAGCTAACTAACAAAGCAATTGCCATCTTCCCATTCTTCAAGCATCACAGTGGATGGGTGAGGATGGTTGAAACATAAATATAACCTTTGGCGTAATATTCACAAACAGGTTTTTCTAACAGGAAAGGTTAACAGGAATTAAGATTATATCAAGATCGCGTTAATGCAAGAACCGATTACTTGATATTGTTTTTCCCTCCATACTTTACAGTTCTATACTTCTCACCCTTCTGAAATTCATTTTATAACGTAAGTAGACTTGCAAATCACGTTTTATGTAGACGTCAAGACTTGTTCTAGTATATGTTACTAAATTTAGCTTCCATGGGGAATTTATAGAGAGGAAATAAGAAAGGGGGGGGGAGGGGGGGGGGGAGAGAGAATGATATTCTGAACATATGGTGAAGAGGTGCATGGGCCAAAATAGGTTGAGAACCACTGATCTAGTTCACCCCTCACAGCAGCGGGGGTATCAAGTCTCTCAGCCTGTTCATGTCTTCTTAAACCCGTATGAGATAACTAACCTTCAATTTATTACAATATTGGCTGCTTATCTGCAGGCTTTTATTTCCCTTAAATTCCTTTATACAGCTCTTGTTACAATTCCGTGCACTGATTGGTAGGTACTTGGCATGTTGTCAGACAGTCAGAAGCAAACATGTGTTCAGCACTGGTGTTTGTGGCTGAATATTTGGCCGCCAGTTATCTGAGTTGTTAAGCTCGCACTGGAATCTCTGATCTTCCTTCCATCTTATCTTCAAGGATGATTCACATCTTAATGCCCCGATGAAAACATCGCCAGTTAGTTAGTTGTTAGTCGCGGCAACTTCACGGCAAAGGATCACCCCATATTGCTTCATTCCTGTGACAGTGAATAGCACACTGTCCCAACAAATAGCACACTCAGACATACATGAATAAGGTCACTGCCAGAATGCCAACACAAGTCTGCCACAAAAATTACAGTTTATCGTTGATGGTAGTGGCAATCACTAGAAAAGCAGCAGTTTCACACACATCAGTGCATAATGCAAAACCAGCTAGTTCAGCAACCGGCCAGCCACCATTTTTCTGAACGTTCACAACATAAAAGATATAAAAGCATTCCACACAAAATCCAGTTTACAGTGTCACTCCACGCACGTAACTCAGTAGCTGGGTGACGGAACCATGTACTATCAGTCCAACATAAGGAAAATGTGTAAGCAACCAGAAGCAATAACACTATAGAGGCCTTAACAACTCAACAGCCTATCCACCATATTGGAGTCAGTTATTTCAGTTGAACAGCTCCACGTGTGCATCTCTGATCTTCAATTTTCCCTCCCTGCCTACACTCATGTCAATATCCCCCAGTGAATTAAAAAAAAAACCTATCCATTCTTCACCCAGTATGAATCCAAACAGCTGCTATGACAATCTTTGTCTTATCATTGCCATCTTACATATATATTTGTTCATATTTTACCAGAATACAAAACTTGAAACACAAAACAGTGTCCATTTTATAGTAGTTCCATTGTACTCGTACTTTTATGTTTTAATATTTAAAAATCATGTTACAAAATGTGTTACAAGGAAAACTCTTTTTCAAAGCCAATATTGGTAATACCACTGTATGAAACAAAGCAACAGAGCTAATCAAAACTTGAAACTATCATTTATGATAAGCAGCCAAAACGTAAGGATTCACATTTAGCTTAATCCTTTTAAGACGACGAGGCCGATATACTGGCCGTGACGTCACCACACGGTCATAGTGAAAAACCCGGTTCGGCCGATTGGGCCGATCCCGTTGTAAGAACTGCTTTGATTGGTTTGCTTTTAATAGTACAGACCAATCAAATGCTTCCTTGCAATCTTCAGCCATTTTAGCCGCCATATTTCCGTTTCTAGCGTGATTCAGACAAGTGGACATTATTTTGTGCAGTTTTTTCCGAAGTAACCCATTTTTTCGTGGATTTTTTAGTTCTAAAATGGCCAGCTTTGAACCTGAAGACGTACTAGCATTGACTAGCTCTGATAGTAGCAATTTTATCAGTTCAGGACTGTCAGATAATGACTTTAGTGATACAGAAAGTGCCCATGAGGACTTCAACCTCGTGTCCCCGTAATTTTGTGTGTTGGGAATAAGAAGATCGTTTTATCTATACCCTTTCATGGCAATGGCCGGACCAAAAAACATGTCACCAGTTGATAGCCAACCTATTACAAATGTCAATAGGGACTTCATAGGTGTTGTTTATTTAACCATAAGTGTTTAAAATTATTCTAAAGTGGTGTAGGTATTCAATGAGGAAATTTTAGGTGAGTGCCATTTTTTTTAAATATTTAATACCAATTCATACATAGTGGTATGAAATATTTTATTTTTCACAAAATACAAATGAGGTCATCAAATTTGCGTAAACATGAACAAAACAACTTCAATCATACACAGAAATAAACTTTACTATATCCTCTTTAAGAATATATATACTTGTATATATCTATATAGGGTTCTAATATTTTTTTTTTTAATTTATAAAATTGTCACTTCAGTCATTTCTGTACCCCAAAAAAATGGCTCCGTCTTCTTCAGAGGGAAACCTAAAATTGGCCCAATGTTATCCCGTCCTAAAAGGGTTAATCAATGGCAACAAGGACAAGTGCAAAGTGTCCTGTTTGTTATATGTCTACCTGTGTGATCTTTTGTACTGTCAATGTTATTTCATAACAAAATAACAATGAAAATAGCTCACATATTATAAATGTGGACAATAATGCAAACAATACCAAACAGCAACAATGTGTACATGTGTGTCAAAACAAAAATAGTCACCTTAATATGGGTGTTGAGATTGCCCCTAAAAGCTGAAGCGTATTCACAGTGGGGACACTTGTACGGTTTCCTGCCAGAGTGCACGGTCCTCATGTGAGAACTCATGCCAGTCTTCAGCACAATCTGAAACAACGGTAGTGTACAGTGAGTGCAGCAACAAGACCTATTGACATTTACAATGTGCTCACAATGTTTGACATCTAATGGTTGAGACTTCAAAGCCAGATTATTGTTATCAGTCCCAACCTTATAACCCTAACTGTGTTGTATTGTTTTTTTCTTTCTTACAGCTTACATGCACTATAGGTCTTTAGGTAGCCCACAGAACTCATCTCCTTTCATTAGAACTGCTGTTATGTTTTCCCTTGTTTAACCTGTCCTTGTCCATATGTGTTTTCCTTTATTTATCTTGGTAATACCATATAATAAAGTTTCACTGGATTACTCAATGTCCTACCTTGCACACTGTAATTCTCTTATAAATGTGTCTGATTTTCCCCATCAATTCCACAACGAGATCTGGTAACATTCATCTCATCTTGCTACGCTTGTATGAGAAATATTTAACATCCTAGCAGTAAGTATACAAAACTGACATTTAACACAGTATTGTTCTATCATTCTTAGACTATGAAGTCAGTCAATCAAATTAAAGCTATGCCCATGGTATTGGTCAACAATTGAGTAAGATCATGTCAAGTTGTAACGTTAACCAAAACCTCAAGACCTAGGCTTCATAAATTCACTTAACAATATATTATGTTTAGGAAACTACTCTCTCAGATTCTAAAATGGCTGACAGTTTCTACAAACATCATACTGACCTTGGAGCAGATAGGGCAAGGTATTTGCATGCGGTTTTGCTGGTGTAACTCCATGTGTCTCTTCATGTTTTTGGTCACTTTCCCACACTCGGTACATGTCTCGCCAGACACATCTATACCAATGGTTGACACCTGCACAAATTCATTCAGTTACCAGACAATTTGTTTTAGATTGGAAAGTGACAAGGACAGTACTTAATGAACATGCACAGCTAAATATGAAAATGGTAAGAAACAACAGTATACAACATTATAAATGTTTTATTTACTTACACACCAGTGAAATCTTATGATCATAATGTAACTGGTCCATTTCATAATGTCGTCATCACAGTCCAACTAAAAGTCTCTCGATGTCTTGCCATTTGTCCCGTCTCATGCACCCTCATGCCCAAGGTGACTGCAATGTTCTGTGTCCATCGCTGGCCAGTTCTCCCACCTCATGCCCAAGGTGTCTGCAATGTCCTGTGACCATCACTGGTCAGTTCTCCCACCTCATTCACCCTCATGCCCAAGGTGTCTATAATGTTCTGTGTCCATCGCTAGCCAGTTCTCCCACCTCATACCCAAGGTGTCTATAATGTTCTGTGTCCATCGCTGGCCAGTTCTCCCACCTCATACACCCTCATACCCAAGGTGACTGCAATGTTCTGTGTCCATCGCTGGCCAGTTCTCCCACCTCATGCACCCTCATGCCCAAGGTGTCTATAATGTTCTGTGTCCATCGCTGGCCAGTTCTCCCACCTCATGCCTAAGGTGTCTATAATGTTCTGTGTCCATCGCTGGAAAGTTCTCCCACTTCATCCACCCTCATACCCAAGGTGACCGCAATGTTCTGTGTCCATCTTTGTGCTGGTTGATCCTTGAAACTTCTTCCAAGATCTATGTCTTCTATGACTGCACTTACCAAGCCAAGATGTTCAAACATTTTCAATTTCTGCAGTGTGATTGTGATTGTTGGTTGGCATGTAGTTTTGACCAGACATTTTCTTGTAAGTTCTGAAACAGATTTTCACTGTCTCTTGACTAACAAGATCAACCCTTCTAATCCTTTAGCAACTTTTTGAGACGAGGATATATCTACATATCTCAGTTCTCTGCACATGTGAGACAGAGTGAGGAGCAGTCACAGCAGAAATAGAAAAAGAAGAGGAGGAAGAGGACAAAGAAGTAACATGTTGTCAATAACAGGCATAGAAATCAAGTCTGATGGATAAAGCAAGAAATTCACAAAAAGAAATGAAATTGTATCATACCTTCATGATTCTTTCCCTCCATTTGGCATTCCTCATCTCCTCTTCATAACTATGCTCATCTCTGTGTTTACCCTTGATGTGTTTCACCAAACCAATAAATGCTTTCTCACAAAAAGGACATTTCAAGGCTTCTTCTGTGTTGCGACGAATTGACTTTCGCCGAGGCTCTCCATCTTCAAACAGACCATAATCATCTTCAGCTTTCTTGCGTCGGCGCTGGAACATGTCGTCCTCATACTCATCGAAGTCCACAGCATCAATGCCTGTGTCCTGACTGATCAGGCCAAACTTCTTCTTCTTCAGTCGAGGATCTGTCTGGGTTTGTACAGAGCGTCGTGTTGCTGTTTCAAAGATGGTTTCCACTTCCACAAAATCATCAAAGTTTGGTGTCTGGGTGGACATGCAGTTGTCACTCAAGGAATTATCTCCAGACTCTCTAGCCACCACCTCTTCCTCCTCTACCTGGCTATCATCTAAGCCAGCCATGTGCTGATTACCTGCAGATGTCAAGTTTATACAAATATTTAGTATAACCATCACACTTGAAAGTGTTCAATATACCATCACACTTACAAGAATATGTTTAATATTTTGTGCAAGAGCAAAGAGAAGTCAGTCCTCATAGTGAGGGATGTGATATTCAATGAGAGTGGGGCCCTGAATCGATGAGCTCACTGACTGTGACATGCCTGCGAGCACACATTGATGATGTTCTCAATGACTGGGGACTGAACACATGTTAAACACATGATATAATGACAGACAGTGATAAACTAAGAAAACACACAAGCAGGTATGAAATCTGTCTCAAATACTTGATGCTTGTGACAGCAGCCAATATGCTTCAAAGCAAAACAGACTAAACCCAGTGTGTTAAACTATTTTAAAGAACATTTCTACTTCATTCAACCTGCTTGAACAGTAATGGCTTTTCATAAGCTTTATTTTTCTTGCAGCTATCTTACTGTAAATGTCATCTTTGAGGCTTTTACCTTGTGATCGGATTGATTTGGTAATAGATATTTACTGTAATTTATATGTGTTCATCTAGATGAGGAAAAGAGTTCTTAAGAGCTACATTCTAAGAGCTAAGAGCCAATTCTGATATACGGAAGCAAATCATGGACAATTAGCAGATAAGTGAGGAATTATGTAGACACTGTGGAGATGTGGTTTTGTAGAAGAATGACAGATAGAAAGGGCAATGAAGAAGTGAACTCACAAAGAAAACTGCTTACTTGCATCAGAAGACGAGACCACAATCTTTTGGGCATGTCATCACAACGGGGAAGATGGAAGGGTTGGAACAGTTTGAGAAAAGGTGCTGGACAATTTAACGTCATGGCTTGGGTGAACATCGGTATCAGAAATGATTGGAAGCACAAGAGAAGAAGGCTGTGGGTAGACTTAATCACCAAAGCCATACGGCATGGACTATAAGATGATTTAATTCTGTTTCATTATTTGTCCAATGCTGTTTGATAGGTTCTGATGTTAGTTTTGTTAGTGGTTACTTGTTTCTTTATTTTCTACACTGCATGGGTTGTGTTTTGAACATTCTTCTGTTCTACTGTATTATCTAGTAATTTTTGTAAATTATTTTGTTTTCTTCTGAATACATTCAATATTTGTTTAATTCAAGCTGTGTCTGCTTACAGTAAAAGGGTGATATTTGCATCTATTGGGTGACACATGTGATTTCTTCCTGACATTTGTTTTATGAGTTTATCTGGCATGTGTGTGGGACAGGAGGGCTACGTCATCAGCATAGTCCAGATCATCATGCTGCATACCTAGCCATTTTGTTTTTCTTCTTCTATTAATCCATTTACCGTGAAATGTTTGGGATGAGGTGTAAAAGCTCTTTCATGCGCTTTTCCACTTGGGTTGAAATCAATCATCAGGAATGATTTAATCTTACTCTGGAATATGATACATAGTCTTACTATCATTGCATATTCACCCCATCACAATGTGAACCATGGAAAGGTGATAAATTGTGCATTAGCAGTTTACCGGAAATGTCATCTGAAACTAGCACATGTGAATTAATTCAACGCAATTGAAAATATTCCTAATAGCTGAAACTCACGTTTCTGATTTCACCCTGGTCTCATTTTGGAATTCCAGGTTAAAATGAGCACGTTTTTTGCCATTTATTTTCCCAAGTTTGAAAAGTTGTCGTTGTCGTGTTTATCCCATTCTGAAAGTCCACTACAACCCTTTTTTTTTAACTTTCACGTAATAATCCCACTTAACTGTTTGATCCTGATGATTTGTTGGTGCATAACAATTGATCACATTCATCTTTATTTACTTTTGTTGTGGTTATAAATGTTTAAACACAGAAGGGATAAACAACAGGCTGCACTATTTCTTGCCTGGCATATTCCGCTGCATCTCATCAGGTGCATACTGAAAAGTTTTATATCATATGAAGTGATTAGATGAATTATATGTTGGCTGAAATACATGAAGTGATTAGATGAATTATATGTTGGCTGAAATACATAAAGTGATTAGATGAATTATATGTTGGCTGAAATACATGAAGTGATAAGATGAATTATATGTTGGCTGAAATACATAAAGTGATTAGATGAAATATATGTTGGCTGAAATACATGAAGTGATTAGATGAATTATATGTTGGCTGAAATACATGAAGTGATTAGATGAATTATATGTTGGCTGAAATACATGAAGTGATTAGATGAATTATATGTTGGCTGAAATACATGAAGTGATTAGATGAATTATATGTTGGCTGAAATACATGAAGTGATTAGATGAATTATATGTTGGCTGAAATACATGACACACATAGCCACTGATACTGTTCAAATGTGGAGCATTTGTTATCCACGTGGTAATCACAGACTCCCAAGGAAGTCTTTCTGTCGGCATAACCCCAGTTTTTGATGCCTAATTGCTATGGCCTCTGTGTATTTGAGCAATCATCTAATGTTTGTCAAATACAGTATATGTATGCTTTTACTTTGTAAACTTTATGGCTGCAATGAAGCAGCTGTTGAGGTATGGCTGAGGGTGGACTTTTATAGCCTGTCGACTGCACAGGTTTTCCTAAAGGTTAATGAACTCTCTTTTCTGCCCACAAATGGCATTTGTTCAGTTATAAATGTTACTTTTACTTTAGAACTCACTGCTTCCCACTCTATTAGTGCTTTCTCTGCCACTGTAGATAGCATTAGAGCCATTTTTTTGCTGTATGGGGCAGTACCCTCTGTATGGTCTGCCTGAGAACAGCACTGTTTCACCTGTGTTTAAATGCTTTTTTTCTGCCTGCTCCATTCCATCTTGTTTCACATAATCTCAAAATGCCAGTCTTATAGTTTTTCATTTCCCCTACCATTGTGCTGTCTTTCCCAATTCATACACTAGACCCTTCATTGTCACGTCTTACAACATGAATGATGGGTTACAGTGATAGTATTTTGTGTTCTTCATTGTGAGCCATGGTATGTTGTTTGTCCATCAAGAATGATGATGACCATTCATTTCATCCAGTGGGGTTGAAAGTGTGGAGCCGTGGGTTCTAAGATGGCTGATAAGGCCTATTTTGGCTCGAAATGTTCTTTGACAATGTGGACAAAGAATGCTTGACATTTCTGGAGGAGGATTTCCAAAGAATGCTTGACATTTCTGGAGGAGGATTTCCTGCAGTGGTTTTTCTGTCCTGCCTTTTCTTTACAGTTCTTGCAGTCCTGGTTGCCTCACACATGACTGCACCCTTGTGTAATGATGCACGCCACGAATTTTGGGCATGGTAACACATGGATGAAACACAGGACTACTGAGGAGTGAGTGCACTAACCACAATCTGACATTTGACATCTCGTAAACAGTGCCTACAGGTATTCTTATTGATTTTCTATTTATCATACTACAAGCTGTTAGTCAAAAGTCCCAGACATGTCACCATGCATTACAGGCCATTTTCTTTCCTATGTCCTCATGATAAGAAACTCTTCACTTTCATTTTTAAATATTACCACATTCTTTGATTCCTATTTCTTCTTTTTTTTTCTTCCCCCAACGTCCACCCTATATTATTCATCTCTGTCTCTAAATCTCTTCCCTGTGCATTTTTAAGTCTCACTGTCTTTTGCTCTTTGGGTATTATTTCCTTCCAGCTGTATTTTAATCATTCTTTTTGTTATTCAAGTTTTAGTTTTTTAAACCTTAACTCTACCAGACCTGAGGCCCTGAACCTAACTGTCCCCTATACCTGGGCTCCTGAGCATTAAAGAGAACAAAACCAACATGATATAGAAAAATGTTAGTTACATGCAAACAAGTGGTTAGAATAAGATGGAACTTGGAGACATTGTAGAAAATAGGTCTACCTTTCATCTCTCACTGTCTGTGTCACTTGAACTGGAAACATATTCTTGATGAAATTCTGACTCCTCAGAGTCTGAATCAACCAAAGTATCGATCACCTGTTGGACTGTGAAAAGCCTAGACCTACTTCGCTTTCTTGTTGAAGTGCTTGGTTCATCAATCGCTCGTTTCATTGTGAATTTTCAGAATTTTTTTTCACATTAAACCACACATAGTCAATTCAGACATGTGGGGACAGACATTTGCAATGGCTAACCATGAGGTTTGACCACGATTGGTTGGTTATTTTTAGTCTGTGGCGTATTTTTTTCACGCACTAGGCAAAGAACCGAAAATTAGGTACAGCGGTATAGCGGCAGATTCAGAAATTACCGAAAAATCGGTACAGCGGTCTGGTAGAGTTAATGCTTGGATCACTCACAGCTTCTGTTACTTCTTTACTGAATGAGTTTTGTAAAAACAATTTTGCACACGTGCAAGACCACTTTCGGTAAGTTTACTTTTAGCATTTGTTTCAATTCTTTGGAAATATGTTTAGTGTAGATATTTAATCTGGAAAGAGTTACAAACCTTTTAAATTCTTCAGATTTTGTTGCATATTCTTCTTCTTCGTCAGCATTCCGAGCCATTGAGGTTCTTTGCTGCAGATACAATCCGTCTCCATTCGTCTCTCTGGTGGACCTTCTCTTGCCAGTCGTTGATTAAAAGTGCTTGTAGGTCTGTATATGTATTATCTCTCCACCGCCTTCTTGGTCTACCTCGGGATCTACGGTCATTTATTTCCTGAGTGTAAGCAAGTTTTGTTTCCCTATTATCTTCCATTCTTTCTATATGCCCCAGCCATTGTAGTCTATTAGCCTTCATGATACCAGTGATTAGCGGGGACTTGAACAGATCATAAATGTCTGTTACTTCTTCTTTTCCACTCTCCACTTTGTGTATCCCTAATGGGCCCAAAGATGCGTTTTAAAATTTTGTTCTCAAAGGTTTGTAACAAGGCTTCGTCTCCTTTCGTTGTACTCCAGGTTTCAGAGCCATACAGCACAACTGGTCTGATCAGTGTTTTGTATATTGTGATTTTGGTGTTACGAGATAGCGCATTTGATTTTAGTAGATGTTGTAGTGCATAGTATATCTTATTCCCAGAGTTGATTCTAGTTTGTATTTCTTCCCTTATGATGTTGGAGCAGTTGAAGATTGTACCCAGGTTACATATTACAAAGACTAAATTGGAAAATTAGCAGTAAACCAAACTATAGTCAAAGCAAAATAAGGGAGAATTCTGAAGCAGCTCAGGATGATTATTTGCTACTGATTACTAACTATAACTGATTATCTCAATTCAGCATAGTAACCATCAACAAAACAATGTCTACATGAATGCATTAAATCAGAAAGGCATAGTATTAGAAGACTGTTAACACCAGCAACTAACCTGCATTCTCAGATGTAGGGATGAAGTGATTGACAACAATTCCCTCCTCTTCCTCTTCCTCAAGTTCCTGTTTTACATTTGCCAATGCCGGGGTAACAATCACAACCTGTAAGATGTGTACATTAAATGTGATGTTGGTAAGTAGCACAGATGAATATGTGTAGATAAAGTAATGCAACGTCCATGGGTTACTGGTGCCTGTAATGGGAATGTGAGAATGACTGAATGACTGAACAAATGACTCACTATACACTCCTACTTTTATGTACAAAAGACATTCAGCTTTATCTACATAAACACTGTTCACTCACACACTGGCATTAAAGACATCATCAGTGAGAGCACTGAATGTGGACACAGGTGAGATTCTAACCTCATTCAATAAATCACTCTTGCATGATGAAACAGAGACGGGTGTAACAAGCCAAGCACTGTCAATGTGGCATCAGACGAGCTAATTAATGGACATAACACCTGAGAGGTCGGCCAGACTACAAAACCAATGGGCTGTGGGGACAATTAGTATGTCTATCCTTCCATATAATGTCTAGCAATTATTATAGTCCATTTTAATAATCTGATGATGTGACAACAATGTGTCATCCAACACTGAAATCAGCACTGAGGGCATGTCCAGTGTGCTGTCTTCATCAGCAGATGTCAAAGGGTATGGATATGTTTAGTCCCCCGGGCTGTTGTTTGTGCACAAATCTACTCCACCCTCTGGCATATTCTTTCCTGCTAGTGCCATAACTGGATGCTTGAATGCATTAGTCGTAGCTGAATAGTTCTTGTTTACCAACACAGAGGCTCCAGTACTGCCGCAGGATATATGTCTTACCGGTAAGCTCTGGACTCAACTCAGACTTAAAATGTGTACCAGATAATTTTCAGAATGTTCTGGAAGTCTCAAAAAAAGATAGTAAGAAAGGGGACACAATGATGTCAGATGTTAACAAACAGCAAAATCATTTACTAAATTAGCTGTTACAGTACAGTTAGAAATCAACCTCAAAATGTGTGGGCATCTTATAAGAAGAAAGTCCTCAACGGTAGCATAGTGGCTGGATGTTCTCTGGCCAGCTTTGTAACCTTGACCTGGGCTCGCAGGCTGAGCCAACCTAATCTGGCAACCAGACAATATCCAGGGTAGTACAGGTAACCAGCACGATACTGATCACATGACCCACCTATTGCTGATTGGTCTACACAAACATGGATCTGGCAACAACAGCCCAAACTGCCTGAGGGTGTGCAACAGGTTTAGGTGTGCAACAGGTTCAGGTGTGCAACAGGTTCAGGTGTGCAACAGGTTCAGGTGTGCAACAGGCTTCTGTACTTGACTTGACTTATGAGAAAACATCAACTTCATGGGAAAACAGCCAGGGGAAGTCAAAGAGATAAATAGCTGGATGCTAGACCATGGCATAATCGGGACAAGAACACAGACCTGATCTAGGACTCTGATGATTTGTCAGATGTGAAATCACAACCGATCAACTTATTGACATGACACATAATGATGATTATTATAATCTTCAGTTCTATACTTTTATTTCATCATCACACCAGGTAGGATGTTCTTTGCAGAATGGTAGTCTCATCACAGCCCACTGTAAAGACTTGTTTCTTAAGCACTTGAAGAACTATACATTAGTTGCTGGTCAGAACAACAGACACACCATTATATGCCCCTCCTCACTAGCAGTGAAAACATGCAGAAATTTACAGAAGACAATCAGCAATCTCACACTGACTTCTTCACAGAAACATTCAATCAAGAAGTAAAACATGAGCTCACCTCAGACTGAGATCTTGGTCGCTTACGTCCAACATCAGGGGAAATGATGTGTCTCTCCTTTCTTCTTGCATTCATAACAGGTATATATTCCTCTTCACTGTCTTCCTCCTCCTCCATTTCTTCATCATACTCTTCTTCGTCATCCTCATCTTCCTCCTCATCTTCCAAGTAATCTGTAATCTGTACAATATTTTTGCTCTTTCTATTATTAGACTCAGGAGTTGCAGTGGGTGATTTCGGGGGGCGACCCCTTCGAGCCGGCAATATTATTTGGTCTTCCTCTTCAGTATCATGATCATCATTCTTCTTCTGCAGCCCCCGACTACCTTTTTGCTTTGGCGATGCTATGATTTTCTCCTTTGTGGCAACAGTTTTACTTGTGGAGCAAACTGCAGCAACCTCTTTAACAGTCCGTTTTGCTGTGTGTTTTCTCTCTTTCTCTTCATTCTGTTTTGTTTCTTCAGATCCTGCATCTTTCCTTGGTCTCCCTCTTTTTTTCTGAAGCGCTACTTCTTTTTCTTGCTCCTTTATGCGAGCTTTTCCCACTAGGCTCAATGAGTCTTCTGATTTTATGACTGCTGTAGAAGTTTCCGCTTCCTCAGTGTCTTTGGTAGACTTTCCTTTACTGCTGTTTTTGTCACTTTTACTGACATTTTTAGTTTTATTTGTCTTAACTGATGGAGACGGCTCTTCTCCATATCTTAGAGGTGGCTTAACTTTTCTGCGTTTAAAATTTGGTTTTGCTTCCTCCTTGTCTTCAGCTTCGTCTTCAGCAGACTCATCATTGGATGAAGCCCTGGCCGACCGTTTTCTGGACAACTGGGATGGGATTGCAGCTTCGGATTTGTCATTTTCTTTTTTCCCACCTCTTCCTCTCCTTGATGTTGAAGAAGCCTCCTCAGATGTTACAGAATCATATTTAGATTTTACCGGCCTTCCTCTTCGTTTTGCTGGTTCAGGAGGAGTCTCTTTTTCAGATCTGCCTTCATCTTCTTCATATTTTCCCCTTTTATTACCATGTATTTCTGAATTACAGTCATTCAATGCCTCATCATCAAACCCAAATGACATTTCGGTATCTCTGCGAACAGCAGCCAGTTTTTCAGGTGATGTGATGGGTCTTTTACTTCTGGACTTCGTAGTGATCTCAATATCCTCCTCATCTTGATCTAAGTCTCCTTTCAATGTCTGATCTTCATGAACAAACCCTGGAAGCTGCATGATATCTGGAACATCAGATGTCAGGCCTTTTTCACCAAATGTTGATGCCTTGCTTTCTTCTGTGACTTCAGCTACACCCAATTCATTGTCCCCAGTTTTGTCTTCAATTTCATTGTCTTCTTCCAGTTCATCAAACAATCCATCCTCAACACTGATGATTCTAGATTCTCCCTCATGCCCACTTGTTAAAACCTTTCATGAAAAGAAACATTTGTATTAAATATATTTTTAAAGACAAAACTTTCATAAACAATTGAACAAAATGTTTATAAAATTGTATATTTGTAACAGCATAAAGCAGATCACAAAGTAGAATCATATTTTAATAATTGTGATAGAAATCTGTAAATATCTACACAATAAGAGAGGGAATAGGTATGACACATGCACCCCTGTTGATGACATTCCAGAAAAGAAACTGACAGACAGACACTGACGAATTGAAGCTGATGGACAGATGGTGACGGAAAGACTGTACAAAAGTTGATAAACAGACTGGACAGAAACTGGTGGAGAGTAAAAATGCTCAGGTTGGAGAGAAACTGATGGCACAGATCTGGAAGTGAATGGAAAAGGAGGAAGCGGCAGGATATGAAAGAAAGTTGGCACAGCAATAGAATGAACCAAGGAAACATCAGGATAGGAATGAAAGTTGAAGAGGAGGGCTACAGAAGTATCTACACAAAATAAACTGATCAACAAACTTAGAACAGAAACTTATATAAATAAAATTATGAACAGAAACTTGTGGAAATAAATATGATCAGATAATGATTGTCAAACTAATGCCACCCTATGTTCCCAAATAAATGTATTCAGGACAGGATATCGCTGTCAACATCAGCATCTTTCAGCTGATTGTTGATTTCTTGGCAAGATTACGCTCAGTAGTTTGCCATTGCTTTCTGAGCGGCCGGCTCACATACCCCGTAAGTTACCGACGTGATTTGAACCACTGCTGATTCTCACCGTCGTCACGTTACTTACGAGAGTATACGAGATTATGGAGAAAAGTTGCTAACCTCTAGGCCAGGAAGCAACGAATGTATAGTCCAGTGAATTAATAGATTTCTTTGTTCAGCCTTTTAATCTCTCTCCTTGTTCTATGAAAGCAATGTTTGTAATAGTTTTATTAGTGCGATTACCAAATTTATTAAACTTTGGACACCACCCTACCTTCCTAGAATAAATAATGCATTCTTGTAACAAGTGCCTTTTAAAATGCATTTCTCACACATATCCCCCATGCTTCTTTTATTACAACAAACTTTTTTTTTGTTTTCATTTCTTCAGAAACATCATGTGCTTCATCTCACCAGGTCTGAACGAACAAAGGTGTCACAAAAACCCTGAAGAATTCTAAAGAAATTCAAGTAATGTTTTCTTGTTGTGAACTTGAAAAAAGAAGACAACAGATTCCACAATTTATTGCCTGACATATTTTTGTTGTATCTTATTGGGGGCATACTACAGTATTAAAAATGATGTGAAATTAACAAATGAGTCTTTTCTGGGGCTGAAAAACATAATACACTGTCACTGATACTACTCCAATGTGCGGACATGTTACTAAGGTATCATACCTGTCTGCTTGTACAGTGATGGTCTGTGATTGCGTATGGCTACAGCCTCCACAAATGTGAGAATGGTTTTATTGTTCATGTAATACAGCATGTGAAATGTATTTTCTTTGCTGATCATGTGACCAGAGTTTAAGAGGAGGGCCCTGATAGACAGATTGGGGTATTTATGGTCCATCTACTGGATAGGATTTCCATTTGATTTCTTTTCTACCCATGTTAGTATGTGTTCCTCTACCTGAATCCATAATTGTCTTTCAATTCTGTCAATGCAGGCAGCTTGGCACCCAGATTAAAATTGACAGATGCAGTTCTTCTTCTTCTGCGTTCATCCGGAGTTTTTTTTTTGACGTGATTGCGTTGTGCCTGTTTACAGCAGAGCTGCGTTCTTGCGCCGTTAGGCCGACACATCCGACTTCTGCGGGCATTTGTTGACCGGGTTAACCTTCCCAGAGATGCAGTTCAATGTGCCACATGATGATATTGGTCCTTTCTCTGATGGAGTTGGTATTATATCTGATAACTGGTAAAACAGAAAAGAATGTTTAGCTGAGCGCTGCTTTGAGTAGATCATATAAAAGTGTCTCCATCATGCATGACAGGTTAGTGTTACTACTGTTTGCTTCCCTGAAGGGAAGAGAATCAGCATCTAGTCAGGCACTCACAATCTGGACAGCTCACGACAAACTCTGAATGTGGCACATGCCTATTGATAGGGAAAAACATTATTACCAGCCTCCAATTCTTCCAGTCAGACAACAGTGAGCTCCGATCAACAGGGTCCAAAAATAACAACCAATGTTTAGAATAGATTAGCTCTCTGAAGTTGAAAACTAGGTCATTTTTCATAAATGCCATTTAAAACACTTAACACACAAAGAAACCAAAGTTGTACTGCAATAACAGAGTGGAAAGCCGCATGCAATTAAAATATCACTAAACATTTACTGCGGTGAGCATATAAAAACAGATACACTAGCTTCAACACGGACATTAAAGCAAGAAAAACAATAAATTGCCTATCATTTAAGAATTACCTCTCCTGGCTGCAATTTCTGAGACTCGCTGTTGTTGTCAACATTGTTCTCTTTCTGAGGAACACATAAACAGAGGATATTCAGTCAACTATACATGTCACTAACAGAGGATATTCAGTCAACTATACATGTCAATAACAGAGGATATTCAGTCAACTATACATGTCACTAACAGAGGATATTCAGTCAACTACACATGTCACTAACAGAGGATATTCAGTCAACTACACATGTCACTAACAGAGGATATTCAGTCAACTACACATGTCACTAACAGAGGATATTCAGTCAACTATACATGTCACTAACAGAGGATATTCAGTCAACTATATATGTCACTAACAGAGGATATTCAGTCAACTATATATGTCACTAACAGAGGATATTCAGTCAACTACACATGTCACTAAGAGAGGATATTCAGTCAACTATACATGTCACTAACAGAGGATATTCAGTCAACTATATATGTCACTAACAGGATATTCAGTCAACTATATATGTCACTAACAGAGGATATTCAGTCAACTATACATGTCACTAACAGAGGATATTCAGTTAACTATATATGTCACTAACAGAGGATATTCAGTCAACTACACATGTCACTAACAGAGGATATTCAGTTAACTACACATGTCACTAACAGAGGATATTCAGTCAACTATACATGTCACTAACAGAGGATATTCAGTCAACTACACATGTCACTAACAGAGGATATTCAGTCAACTATACATGTCACTAACAGAGGATATTCAGTCAACTACACATGTCACTAACAGAGGATATTCAGTCAACTATACATGTCACTAACAGAGGATATTCAGTCAACTATATATGTCACTAACAGGATATTCAGTCAACTATATATGTCACTAACAGAGGATATTCAGTCAACTACACATGTCACTAACAGAGGATATTCAGTCAACTATACATGTCATTACATTAGATACGCTGAATTTATGTGTCTGTATAGTTAGTATATTAGATACATTGAACTCCTGTACAATAGATACAGTTTATTGACACCTCCTAGCCTGTGCACTCAATACAGTCTGCTCGACATGCTCCCACTGACTTTCAAACATTTTCTATGGTTTCACTCCCTTGAAGAGGGAAGGCATTTGATAGAAACAAGCTGTGGGAAATCCTTAAACAATATGGAGTGAGTACACATCTAACAAACCTATGTAGAAGCTTATACAACAACAGTGAATGCACAGTGAGAGCAACTGGAGGACACTCAGAACCCTTCACCATAAGATCTGGAGTACGACAAGGTTGTGTCCTGTCCCCTCTCTTGTTCATAACATATATAGACGACATATGTAAAGAAACCAGCCAAACAGAGACCACAAGAACACCGCATGACGAGAACACAGAAGAAGAAGCATCTGCAAATCTAACCATTAGAGAACTCCTGTTTGCGGACGACCAAGCAGTAATAGCAAAATCAGAAGCTGAATTACAAGACCACATGAACAGTCTAAACCAGTGGTTCTCAACCTTTTTTGGCCCGTGCCCCCCTTCACCATATTTTCAGAACGTCATCCCCCCCTTCGTATTTCCTACCTAAAAATTTGGCCCATGCTCCCCTCACCATATTTTCAGAACGTCATTCCCCCCTTTCATATTTCCTACCTAAAAATCCCACACCCGCCCCTACACAGTATACGTAATAATGGAAGCTAAATTTAATTGCACATACTAAAACAAGTCTAGATGTCGACATAAAACATGATTTGTGGGTCTACTTACTTTATAAATTGAATTTTAGAAGAGTGAGATGTACAGAACCATACAGTATGAAGGGAAAAACAATTTCAAGTAATCGGTTCTTGTATTAACGTGATCTTGAAATAATCTTAATTTCCCCCTGGAAACCCCAGAAAAGTCACAACAACAGAAATGAGATTCCTGAGAAGAATACTCAATGTATCAAGAAGAGATAAGATCAGAAATGAAGAAATCAGGACTAAAGTGGGGGGTTATAGCTGCACTAGATTTTATTAGAAGGCAGCAAGTCAAATGGTTTGGCCATGCAAGTAGGTTACCAACTAACAGTATACCACAACAAGCAACGATGTACAGACCAGATTGAAGCAGAGAAAGAGGCCGACCACGTAAACGATGGACGCAGGAAATAACAGAGTCCATGGGAATATTGATACATGAAGCCCATAAGAAGGCACTCTCCTGCTGTTGAACGAGGGGACTAAGCACGTATAAGAATGTCCTGAGTGCAGTGATGTCGGTTCTTAACTCAACTCAACTCAACTTATACTTCACCTCGACGCCGCAAGGTACAAGAGGAACATGATGAGATGAGATGAAGAGGGAAGTTTTTCCAAACCATGAAAGACTCAGACTTAACCGGCTTGTAAAATAGCTACCAAAGATGCTTCTGGGAATATCTGGCAAGGAAGGGAGCTGGTGATCCATCACACATGTATTTGTGTGTGCGTACGCATGTCTGTGTGTGCAGACTGGCATATTAAATGTACAGTGGTGTAGAAAGAACAGTCATGGAAAGCATATCTCTTGGAAGAAGAGACTGGGATTGATCAACATGACCATGGACAACAAAGACACTCAAGATACCCTAGGAATGGAGCTACATCAGGCAGGGCCACTGCTAATAATGGACAATCTTTCTGCTGGCTTCTGATGACAGCAATCTTCAACAATGGATTTACCTTTTTTTTAAAGTTGCATATCCTTTACAGGACATTGCAGTCAACACCAGCACTTTATTGTCATTGAGGGGCTGCGTGGTCTCAAGGTATGGTGTCCGCCTCGAGTGCTGGAGGTCCCGTGTTCAAGCCCCGGTGAGAACCAGGATTTATTTCAAGTGGACTTCTAGTAATAAAATTTCCCCTGGTCTCTGGGTAGTGAGATCGGACGCCCGTGTGTATTGTTGCGCACAGAAAAAATCCCTTGGCAGTTGGAAATCGAAAAAGAGTAGCCTAATGGCGCTGCCCGGGCAAAATTTCGAGTTAAAAATCTACACAAAGTATTTCAGGATCCTCGCCGGTGCTATGGAGTTTGTGCACTGAGCTGAGTTTCTCCAGACTCAGGTTTGAGTTGGGAGGAGAAAGTAGCACTTAAGGGTGTGCCGTGATGTTGATCCATCGACTAAACTAAACTAGATGTCTTGGCAAGTTTTACGTTCAATAGTTTGCCATTACATGACTTATTACATGATCATTGTGATGACAGAGAGGTTCACCCATATACAATGTGTATAATGTACAATGTAAAAATATATATAATTCTGTTTCTTCATATCCCTCTGGAAGTGTTTACCTTGCAATGATATTTGTAGTCACTTGATCATCAATAATGTAAGCCTCCAAAACTTTACAGAATGTTAACAATAAAATGTAATTTTTGTACAGACATGATATTTATCCTGTAATTTAGTCATCTGGAACAATGTAGTGTGTCATAGTAGTAGTTACAAGTAGCAGTAGTAGTAGTAGCAGCAACAGTAGTAACTGTTATTATAGTAGCAGCAGTATTAAAACAGCAATAGCAATAGTGGTATTTATAGTAGTAGAAAGAGTTGTAGTTATAGTAGTAGCAGTGATGGTAGTAGTAGTGGTAGCAATATCACATAAACTGACCTTCAATTCTGCTTGAGCATCAACTTCAGCTTCTACAACTTCTATGTTAGGTCCCGCCTGGCTTACTACTGTATCTGGTGTGTGTGATTCCAGAAAACCACTCTGAGACATTTCTGCCATCGCTGCAATAAAGACCACCACTCATCATAACAAGATGTAATAACATTAGTCAACAATTTAAAATTAAATGTTTACATTTGATATTAATTACTTCAATCAAATTAAACTGAATAAAACAGTTTCACAGATGAGACTCAAGACTAAATGCTGCTGATACTACTGCTGATGTTATAACTGCTTCTGCTGCTAATAATATCCTGACACCATTTCCTCTTTTTTTTTCTGTCCTCTTGTAAGGATTGTACATCACATAGTTATATATCTCTCCAACTCAGAGGTCACTGTATCAATCCTGCCACTGAAGGAAATTAATCTGGACCTTAATAAACCAGCGGGCTAATCATAACGTAATTCTCAGCTCCCATGTTAATAATATATGAATGTGTAACATGTATGTGGTAGGGAATCCATTCAAGACAATGTGGCCACAAGCTGGCAGAGACTGGTTTTGTTGAAGGATCTTTCTATACCACTGAGGACACACTGACTGAGGACACACTGAGGACACACTAAGGACACACTGAGGACACACTAAGGACACACTGAGGACACACTAAGGACACACTGGGCATGTGGTACTAGTTCCATATCTGACAGCCCTGTCAGTCCTCAAGACAAGGATGTGTTCTGTCCCCAGATCTCTTCTCTCTATATAGCCAAAAGTAATCATGAGAAATCGGAGGGAAGCTATTTAGTGTTTTTCATTAGATTTCGTGTGATTTCCTTTGGATTCCCTGTGAATAGTGTTTCCCTGTGGATTATGTGATGTTATATTGTGTTCCTTTTATTGGAAGTTTTCAAAAGAAGCCACGGAAGGCAGGTGGTGGATGTAATTTTGAGGGCAGCCGACAGATATTTGTGGGTCATGGCCTCGATTTACACGACGGCAGGCAAAGGAACTCATCTTGAGTCAATGGCTGCGGTCTCCGACCAGTAAGGTCACTGCCATAGAGGAAAGCAACGGCAAACTACCTCTTTAAAAGTGCCTAGTATATCATGATTCGCTTAAAGACCGATCATCGCAAGACAAGGACAGAGACGTTAAAATTAGCAACTTGGAACGTTAGGACGTTAAACAACGACGGAAAATTAGAAAACATAAAACAAGAAATTGAAAGGGAAAAAATTAATATTTTAGGTATGTGCGAAACGAGATGGACAGGAGCAGGCATCAAGATAGAAGATTTCAAGATTATTTATTCTGGAAGTGAAGATCGTCATAGGGGAGTGGCAATTATTCTGGACCGGAAAACATCAAAATCTATTCAAGGATATTGGGCCGTGTCGGACAGAGTTCTACTAGTTAAATTAAGTGGCAGACCTTTTAGCATAAATATTATGCAAGTATATGCCCCAACAGGAGAATCCAGTGAAGATAGTGTAGAAGAATTTTATAATGACATAGAGGCTGCCTTAAAGAAATGTAAAAATTCAGAAATAAACATCATAATAGGGGACTTCAATGCAAAAGTAGGAAATCAAGGAGATAGATACACAGTAGGAAACTATGGTTTAGGAGAGAGAAATGAAAGAGGATACAGACTCGTAGAGTGGGCAAAAGAACAGGAAATGATTGTAGGAAACACCTGGTTCAAACAACACCCTAGAAGATTATGGACATGGAGGAGTCCTGATACCAGGATTAGAAACCAGATTGACTACATTCTGATTAGCAGAAGATTTAGAAACGCATTAACAATAGCAAAAACAGTTCCCAGTGCTGATTGTTATAGTGACCACAGATTGCTCACAGGAACATTGAGGATAAAGTTGAAGGAAGTCAAGTATATAACAGGAAACACTAAATATGATTTGTGTACATTGAGTAATGACAAGGAAATACAAAACAAATTCAACATAGAAGTACAGAACAGATTTGAAATTTTGTCTGATCTAGAGATCCTATTCCAGGATGTGGATGATCAATGGGAAACGTTGAAGAATTCAATCAATGTGGCTGCAGAAACAACTATTCCAAAATTAAAGAAAGTGAGTCGTAAGAAATGGATGACTGAAGAAATTTTACACCTCATGGAAACAAGAAGACTCAGCAAAAATAATTCTGTCAAATATGAAGAAATTCACAGACAAGTCAGAACATTATGTAAGGAGGCAAAAGAAGCATGGCTTGAGGAAAAGTGCTTAGAAATTGAAAGCCAACACAACAGTCAAAATACCAAATTAGTGCACAAAAGAATTCAGGAACTTACTAATAAAAGAACAAGTACATCAACCGGGTGTCTAAAAACTGAAGATGGCAAAATCATAATAGAAAAAGACCAGATTCTACAGGTATGGACAGATTATGTGAAACACCTTTATGATGATAACAGAGACGAACAGTATGATATTAGATGTAATAATGAAGGACCGCCAATTTTGGAGATGGAGGTTCGAAATGTTCTTAAGCATATGAAAGCTGGCAAGGCCCCCGGTGCAGATAACATCACAACAGAAATGATTAAAGCTTTAGAAGAATTTGGACTAGATCAAGTCACCAGACTGCTGAACACATTATATGATACTGGAGATATACCTCCTGAATTATGTAACTCTATATTTATTGCAATCCCAAAGAAATCAGGAACCTTGGAATGTGATCAACATAGAACAATTAGTATAATGAGTCACATCACAAAGATTTTGCTAAGAATTATCATGCAAAGAATGAGGAAGAAGATACAACCTGAAATAGGGGAAGAACAATGCGGGTTTGTAGAAGGAAAGGGTACAGTAAATGCTGTGTATATGCTGCGAACAGTTATTGAACGTGCTATAGAAGTAAACAAGGATATACATCTTTGCTTTATTGACTATACAAAGGCTTTTGATAGCGTTAGACATGTCAGCATGGTGGATATGCTTGCAGATCTACAAATTGATGGGAAAGACATTAGACTTATAAAAAACATATATTGGAAACAACAAGCTGCAATAAGGATTGATAATGAAGTGTGAGATTACAACAGAAGGGAAAATGCTGAACCAAGTTAATAAATTTAAATACATATGGGCAAATGTAATCACAGATGGAAGACGCATGACAGAGATTAAGAATAGAATATGCCAAGCAAATGTGCATTTTACAAAATTGAGAGTATCTTTAATCAATGTCACTATCATTTAATGTAAGAAAGAGTTATGACATGTAATACAGAATCTGTTTAGGACAGCATCAGTACCGTAGGATTGGGTACACAGTTATCTCATCCCTCGCCCAAAACCATTCAAGGATCATTCAAAGCTTAGCAGCCACTTTTGCCTTTGACATTTATGAGGGGTTCCAGAGTAGACAGGAAACGATGGCAGCAGCGCTTGATCTCGAGGATGCGTACAATGGAGTTCGATATGATATTTTGATGACCGCACTAATGGAGAAGGGGGTCAATCCCTGGTTGGTGAACTGGATAGCCACTGTCCTGCATTCTCGTCGGATTGCTCTCCGTCTGGGTGCATGGACCTCAGAGCCACATATTTTAACCCCGGGACAGCCACAGGGATTCGCAAACTCACCGGTGCGCTTTAACGTGTATACGAGCAAAATTGCAAACCTAGAAGCACCAGGGGTTGGAAGGATACTTTGCAGATGATATTCTTGCATATAGGCAGGGGAGAGAGAGGGAGCAAACAGCCAGGAGATACAGGCGACAGTAGACAAAGTGATTGACTGGTGCACTGAAATGGGTGCTGTCATCCACCCGGAAAAGGCAGCTGTTTTGTGGTGCTCTCTGAACAACAGGATTGTGAGAGCTGATGTTCCAAGCCTAACGATAGATGGTGGAAGCGTCAACAGAGAGAACAAACTGAAGTATCTGGGAACCACATTTGACAGAAACTTGTCCTTCAAGGATCATGTGGAGACGGTTGTGACAAGATCTCAAAAGGGGCTCAACGCACTTAAAACTATGGCTGCAATGGACATTGAGCAGAGAATACTTTTCAGACTATACCAGCACTTGATCCTCTCAGTGATTGATTATGGACTAGGACTGCTCACTGTCTCAAAGAGTCAGCTGGTGAGATTGGAGCGCATACAGAACGAGGCTATGCGGGTCATTCTGAGATGCACCAGAGACACCCCAGTGGTGTGTATGCGGTACATCCTTGGTTTACCGACTGTTGCTGGTATGCTCAAGGTGATGCAGGTGAAGGCATACCTCAGAGTAGCTGCAGACACAGATCACCCGTTGCATGAGGCGCTGGATGCAGTTAAGGGTCAGTGACTGATAAGAGGGAAATCATGGATGGCTCAGGCGGAGGATACGATCAGACAGGTGTGCCCCTTGGAGAACATCAGGCGAGGAGAGGAGTGGGTCAGAGTGCCAGCGGAGCAGTCAGACTTGTGCAGAGTTATAATCACATTGAGCCAGGAGTGGCCAGCAGGGGCCACGGAAGTGGAAATCCAGCAACTAATTCAGGATAATGCTCACCCGGGTGATGTGATTATCTACACAGATGGTTCGGTGTTGAGAGGTAGCAGAAGTGCCTGGGGGTTCTTGGCAAAGGCTAATGGTCGATGTTTGGTGCAGGAGGGCTTGGCATATGATACCACAACATCTAGCTTAAGAATGGAGGTGGAGGCAGTCAGTGCAGCTTTCTGCTGGATGGAGAATACAATACACACACACATCGTGATTGTAACTGACTCAGAAAGCATGCTGAGTAGGGTGAGGACAGGCAAGCTTTGTGCAGAGGCTTGCTTCGCTTCGGAAGTCACGGGTGGCAAGCTTTGTCTGGATCTTTTCTTCGGGGCATGCTGGTGTGCTGGGGAATGAACAGGCAGACAGATTGGCTGGCTCTGCAAAACTTGGTGGAGTATTGATGCATGATAAGACAGACGTGGTTGCGGCCTTGTGAGAGCACGTATACACCTCGGAGGAGCAAATGGATCACCATGGTCTGGCAAGAATGCGACAGCGAGGAGTGACGAGGGGATCTGGCCGATGCTCGACGCTTAGAGGAAAGGCGAGACGCACATATAATCAGATTGCTACTGGTACTATTGGGATTGGAACTCTTCGCTGGCTTCTGAGGATGGGGACGGAGTGCTTATGGGAATGCTCTGAATGGTGTGATGGTTCCTAAATCAATCAATCATATAGAATCTGTTTTGCTGTATGACAGTGAAGCATGAAACGTGAATGAACATATTAGGATGAGCTTAGAAGCAACGGAAATGTTTGTGAGACAAATGTTGCTAATATCTTGGACTGCCAGAGTAACTAACAATTGTTTGGAAGAGGCTAATGATACTAGAGTATTACATACTTCTTCTCTTCCTCCATTTGCCTCAGCGAAGTTTGCTGGGAGATATAATAAAGATCTTTTATGAGCTCTTTCTAATGCTCTTTGTAATTTTTGTCATTTTTCTAAGATTGTTACTGATACCATCACTTCTTCTTTTACTTGGTCTTCTCCATGTTCTGTCTCCATTATATTTCTTTGTAGCAGATGGTACCAGGACATTCTTGTGAGGTGGCAAAACCATTTAATGTCTTCTTTAATGAACTGTATGACTGATTTCAGACAGAGACTTCCTCTAATTTCCTCACTGCTAATTCTTCTTCTTCCTCTTCTTCTGCGTTCATCTGAAGAGTTTTTTTGGTTTTGATTGCGTTCTGCCTGTTTACAGCAGAGCTGTGTTCTTGTGCTGTTAGGCTGACACATCCGACTTCTGCAGTTATTTGTTGACCGGGTTAACCTTCCCAGGGATTGCTAATTCTATCTCTCTTGATTACTCCCACAGCCCTTCTAATGCATCTCATCTCTGTTATTATGATTTTGCATTCATTAGTTACAGTCAGCTACAATGTTTGACAATGGTAGCATAATGTCGGCCAAATAATAGTTCTTATGAGATTTGCTTTCGTACTTCTAGATATCTTTCTATGCGACAAAAATGGCAATAGTTGTCCCAGTAACTGATCTGCCTTTGCACAACCTTTTTTGAAATGACACATATACAACTATAAGTCAGAGACTAACAGCATTCTTTGATTGACTGATGAGAAGAGAGGCACTGGAGAACATTGTAACAATTGGAAAGATCAGTAGGAAAAGCGGTAGAAGCAAACCAAAAGAAATGATACCTGATGGACTGAGATGCAGGTATGGAGGATCATCAGCAGAGTTGATCCCTAACACCAAGAACCAGTTTTGCTGCATGGCAGTGAATGTAAATGAACAAATTAGGAAGAACTTGGAAGCAAGAAATGTGATTGCTGAGACAAATATTGCAAATTCCGTGGACAGCCAAAGCAACTAATAACGATTGCCTGAAAGAGGCTAATGAAACTGGAACATTATATACAACAATAAGAAAGAGAAAAACAGCTTCTTTGGCCATGTGATGAGAAGAGAGGCATTGGAGAACATACTGAGAACTGGAAAGATCGAGAGGAAGAGAGGCAGAGGCCTACCAAGAGAAATTATGCTGGATGGATTGAGACAGTGGCATAGAGGAATATCATCAGCAGAGTTGATCCAGAACACCAAAGACCGAGATCTGTGGAGAGCCATGAACGCCTATGCCAGCTGGCAGGGCACTTGATGATGATGATGATGACCATCACTTTATTCACCATTATTATCTGATTATTCAACCTTTTTAATTATCATGTAATTTATTCCAATTATCATCATTGCCCCATCAGTTTAATCACCATCATCATTTCTTTAGCTCAATGCTTCCCCTCAATGTCATACTATATCTAACACTACTGTAGTAATTATTTTCTCTATGATCATCATTACAACCATAATCTTCTTAGCCAGCATCATCTGTTTCTGCCATCCTCTTCTTGTCTACCATTATCTGCCTAGTCAAGCTAATCAGTACTGAATTGTTACTTTATAATGATTGTTACTGTTATGATACAAGAATCATTCATTGCGTTCCTTCTTCCTCTTCTGCCTTCCATCTCTCATGGAACATAGGACCTCAACCAATACATGCCAAGCATTTTTTAGACATCTTCATGATTGATTGTATTATGTGACTACAGTTTTCAACAGGCTGACGTAACCAGTCACAGGCCAACCATCACTAGTCTCCTATGGTATGCATAGTAGGTTACAGTGTCGCTATTCTTTGCTTCTCTATATTGGGCCCAGTAAACAGGTGATTGTTTTCCTAATTCAATTTTTTTTTAATTTATTGTTTTCCTAATTGTATTTTTTTTACAGTACTTTTCGTAATTCAAGGCCAATCATTTAAAACAGATAGTAATCTGACTGTGCCAAAAACACAACACTAGTTTGTGTCCCACTGCAACCTCTCTCTCTCTCTCCCTGTCTCTCTGTCTCTGTGTGCGTGTGGGTCTCTCTCTCTCTCTCTCTCACTCTCTCTCTCTCTCTCTCTCTCTCTCTCTGGTTCGCGTCTAGCGTTCATTGTCTCAGATGGCTGTGTGAGGTGCACCAAACTGGGATCTTCCCAACCAACCCAAGTTACCAAGGCAGGCGTTTCGAGAATGTAACCGCATCGTGCAGCTAGAGTCGTGGTTTGAGCGGGCAAAAGAGCACATTTGTATGACCGTTCGACAAAGTCTCAATAAGCGCCCACTCTCTCTCGATGAGTAGTGGGCCTGCAGTCAGTAAGCTGGTATAGCTTTTCTGTCAGTCCTGCCGGCATAGCTTGAAAGCTCGTCGGTAGGCGTCCAGTGGTTTTGCATGTATCACCTTGTACCGGGAGGACGCGCTTTAGCAATGCTTGGCCTGCATGTGCGTGAATAGTCCGTCTGTCCGATAGATATCTGGTTGATACTGCCAGTAGTCATATGCATTGCGAACTGTTGAGGCTTAGCCCTAGATCAGGAGATTTGTTCGCAACTTAGACGAGCAATATCTTCTGCGGGCAGAATCTCGCTGGCCACATGTGTGTGTGGTCTGTTCTGGCGGTCAGTCCGTCTATCCGATGGATACCTGGTTGATCCTGTCAGAAGTCATACGCTTGTCTCAAAGCTGAAAATTAAAGGAATCGACGGAAGGGCCATTTGCACGAGGCTCTAGGCTACCATCTGTTTTTGAGAGCCAATATATACAGGGATAACTGGCCTGTGGCAGCCTAACGTCCACTGCACCTGCGTTCGTCTCCAGTCATCCTGACATTTCTTGCCACTGGAATCAGATGGATGCAGGCAAAAGAGTGAGGCCGATGAAGTTGCGCAGCTCTTCCTCAGTATAAACAAATTCATCGCGCAAGTCATTCTTCATCCAATTGTCCTCATCATTCCTGATGGACAAACTTGGATGCAGTGAATGGTCATCATCATTCTTGATGGACGAACATCCATATATATATATATATATATATATATATATATATATATATATATATATATATATATATATATATATATATTAATTACAGTCCAGAAGAGTTGAATAGATCAACAGGATATTGATGAAAAATTATAACTAGTTTGCAATTAGGCACAACAATAATTCCTTTTTTAATATTTTTAATGCTTTTGTTTTTACTAAACTACCTATACTCTATGCCAGTATTTCCCAACCTTTTTTGTGCTGTGCCCCACCCAAGCCTTTCTAAAATTCTTATGCCCCCCCCCCCCCCCCCCCCCCACAACATATACATTACATTATTCAAAAATTGAAATGTTCAACTTGAATGATAGGTTTTAGGAAGAAATCACTAGGAAATTATTGACCAAACACAGTTTAAGTAAATTTTCAAAACATATAATGGAGAACTACAATATACAAAACACTGATTAGACCAGTTGTGCTGTATGGCTCTGAAACCTAGAGTACAACTAAAGGAGACGAAGCCTTGTTACAAACCTTTGAGAACAGTCTTAAGACGCATCTTTGGGCCCATTAGGAATACGCAAAGTGGACACACACAAGGGAATCGTCACCGGAGCTACGCAGCACATGCTCTGCACTTGACACATCCTTCAGGGGCTAGCGAAGAGAGAGTGAGGATGATATTTTGATGACCGCACTGATGGAGAAGGGGGTCAATCCTTGGTTGGTGAACTGGATAGCGGCCGTCCTACATTCTCGTCGGATTGCTCTCCATCTGGGTGCATGGACCTCAGAGCCACATATTTTAACCCCGGGACTGCCACAGGGATCCGCAATCTCACCAGTGCTCTTTAAGTGTGTCTTTTTACAATTTAATTCTAACCCTAGTTGTTCACTGTGTGTAACAATCGCATCTACTAAATTTTGCAGGTCCTGTTCATTGTCTGCAATCAAGACCGTATCATCTGCATATCTAATGTTATTGATGCATCGTCCCCCAATGTTGATTCCTTCCATATCTTCAATATTTCTGAAAATACTTTCACTGTACAGGGAAAACAGATCTGGAGACATTACACATCCCTGTCTCACACCCCTTTTAATAGGCTGATATTGGCTTACTTCATTATCAACTCTTATGGCAGCTTGTTGTTTCCAATATATGTTATTTACAAGTCTAAGATCTTTTCCATCAATTTGTAGATCTTCAAGCATCCTTATCATGTTGACATGTCTCACTTTATCAAAAGTCACTAGGAAGAACGAAATACCACAATGTAATATACAAGTAAATGGGAATATTCTTCAACAAGTGAATAGGTACAATTATCTCGGAACAGTAATAACATCTGATGGGAGATGCCTTGAAGAGATTAGAACAAGAATCGCCATGGAAAAAGTAGCCTTTAGCAAGATGAAAAACATTCTGAACAATAAAAGGATGTCAATTGAAATGAGAAAAAGAGTGTTGAGGTGCTACATAGAACCTGTAATTTTATATGGATGTGAAGCTTGGACAATGAGTGGTCAAGCTGAAAAACATCTGATGGCTGTAGAAATGTGGTTTCTGAGGAAAATGCAGAGTACCATGGACAGCCAGAAAGACCAATGAACAAGTCCTTCAAGAAACAAATGAAGATCATAAACTGATTAGAAACATTAGACGTAGACAGTCAAAATTTTTTGGGCATGTTATGAGAAGAAATTAATTGGAGAACTTGGTGACAACTGGTAAGATTGAAGGGAACAGACCAAGGGGAAGACCTAGAAGCAAATACCTGGATGGCTTGGCCTCTTGGCATGGTCAAGGCAGAAACACAGAGCTGATCCACGACTCTGGTGATCAAGTGAGATGGCAAAACATGACCGCCCTCGCTTACCGGCATGGCACATGATGGATAGATGCTGAGAAGATCGGGACAATGTCCTCACCCATATATAATTATTATATATAGTGGATAGGCCTTAGGTTCATACCAGAATACGATCAGCGTTGCCAGTAGTGGGTTGTGCTCAATATTTAAATTTCAAATCCCGAAACAACCAAATAATCAATATAATATTATTATTATTATTATTAGTAGATTCATTCATGATTAATCATGCAAAGAGATTTCAGTTTACACCAATTTAAATTTACAGTAACATTTCTGCTTACATTAATTTTAAATTATAGAGAAAGAAAACCTTTTTTTTTTAAACAATGAAGTAGTAAATAAATACTTTCCCAGATGTTTTTCTGTGATCAATTTTAGTCTGTGAAAGTCACTCTATTTCGTCAATCAACGTCAAGGGGTAATTTCTGTTGCTTAAATTCAAAGAAGTAAGATAGGCATGCTCTATTAAAAGAGTTGGTTTGTCTTATCTCTTTTATTTTTGTTTTATGCTCATCAAAGGTAATTAGTACTATTTTTATTAGTATATTGTCAGGAGGAATGACAGACAAGACGTTCGAGTGACAAAATCCATGTGTGGTGCCGAATGCTGGACAGACCATCGTCTCATTGTCTCAAAAATGAACATCCACATCAGACCACCACGGCGTCCTCAAGGGGCGAAAATGCAAACAAAGCTAAATGTCACCCGCCTAAAAAGCAAGAAAATGCAGCAGTCGTTTGAAAATATGCTGGAAGACCACCTCAAGCCCAATGCTGAAGCTAAACAGGATACAGAAACAGAATGGAGAGCCCTAAAGGACACAATCTACAACACTGCTATGGAAATCCTGGGTCCAGCCCCCCGAAAGCATAAAGACTGGTTTGATGAAAATTCCGAAGACATCAACCAATTGCTGGCCGAGAAACATCTTCTCCTCAAGGCACATTTGAATGACCCAAAGTCAACATCAAAAAAAGATGCTTTCAAGGACATTCAGAGAGTAGTGCAGCAGAAACTTCGGCACATGCGGGACTCCTGGCTGAGCAGCAAAGCTGATGAAATTCAGGGCTTTGCTGACAGACATGATATGAAAAACTTCTACAACTCACTGAAAGCGGTCTATGGTCCTTCATCACCAGGCATAGTTCCCCTCCTCAGTGCAGACGGGGGAACATTGGTCACCGATAAGAAAGAAATCCTCCAACGCTGGGCAGAGCATTTCAGCAAAATCTTAAATGCAACTTCCTTCTTCGATGATGAAACCATCAACTGCCTTCCTCAAGTTCCCACCAATGAGACACTTGATGACCTGCCAACCATAGTGGAAATAAACAAAGCCATCCAGCAACTCTCCAGCGGCAAGGCACCTGGTCCTGACTCCATCCCAGCAGAGATATACAAGGCAGGTGGGCCGGTCCTAACAGAGCAGCTTCACCAAGTCTTCACAAACATATGGATGAACGAGACCATGCCACAAGATTTTAAGGACGCGTCAATAGTCCACCTTTACAAACGTAAAGGAAACCGCCAATCCTGTGACAACCACCGAGGCATCTCCTTGCTTTCAATTGCAGGGAAGATACTCGCCAGAATTCTTCTCAATCGCCTCACAGCCCATCTCAATCAAGGTCTTCTTCCTGAGAGTCAATGTGGCTTCAGAAAAGAACGTGGAACTGTTGACATGATTTTCGCTGCAAGGCAGCTGCAAGAGAAATGTTAGGAACAGAACTGCAAAATGTTCTCCACTTTCATTGACCTTACCAAGGCTTTTGATACAGTCAGCAGAGAAGGACTGTGGAAGATTATGGCAAAATATGGCTGTCCACGAAAGTTTGTCCAAATAGTGTGGCTATTTCATGACGGCATGCAGGCAAAAGTACAGGAAAATGGTGAACTGTCTGAACCCTTTCCTGTCACCAATGGAGTGAAGCAAGGATGTGTCCTGGCACCAACACTGTTCAGCCTCATGTTTTCAGCCATGTTGATGAACGCCTTCGAGAACAACGACATTGGAATAGACATCAACTACCGTATGGATGGAAAGTTATTCAATCTCAGAAGGCTGAAAGCTAAATCCAAAATTAACAGCGGCACCGTCAGAGAGCTCCTGTTTGCTGATGATTGCGCTTTATACGCCAACTCAGAGGCGGACATGCAACATGTTTCAGCTTTCTCACATGCCTGTGCCAACTTTGGGCTCAATATCAACTTGGAGAAGACTGTAGTTATGTACCAGCCAGCTCCAGGGAATAATCACACTGTGCCGAATATCAAAGTGAATGATCATAGACTAAGTGTTGTGGACAAATTCACCTATCTTGGCAGCACCGTGTCACAAGCTGCCACAATCGATGACGAAGTGAATGCAAGAATTTCCAAGGCCAGTGCAGCCTTTGGCAGACTGTACAAGAATGTATGGGACAGAATTGGAATAAGCCTGCAAACAAAACTAAAAGTCTACAAAGCAGTTGTATTATCCACACTGCTATATGCTTGTGAAACCTGGACTGTTTATCAGCGACACGCTAGGAAATTAAACCACTTCCACACAGTCTGCCTAAGGAAGCTACTGAAGATTAAATGGCAAGACAAGATTCCAGACACTGAAGTCCTAGAAAGAGCATCCATGCCCAGTATCCACACTCTACTGATGAAGAATCAGATTCGCTGGGCTGGTCACTTGACTCGCATGCCAGATCACAGGCTCCCTAAACGAATTTTCTACAGTGAACTGCGTTGTGGTAAACGCTCCCAAGGTGGCCAGAGGAAACGCTTTAAAGACACTGAAAATTTCACTGAATGCTTTTGGAATTCATCATGACACCTGGGAGGCTGCAGCCAGAGACCGAAATTCGTGGCGTGCATCATTGCACAAAGGTGCAGTCATATGTGAGGCAACCAGGACTGCAAGAGCTGTGAAGAAAAGGCAGGACAGAAAAACCACTGCAGGAAATCCTCCTCCAGAGACGTCAAGCATTCTTTGCCCACATTGTCAAAGAACATTTCGAGCCAAAATAGGGCTTATCAGCCATCTTAGAACCCACGGGCTCCACACCTTCAACCCCACTGGATGAAATGAATGGTCATCATCATTCTTGATGGACAAACAACAATAAAAATAGTAATAAATACTAAAATAGCATTCTCACTCTCTCTGAATCTTTCCTCCACCAATTCTCACGGTTGTGTAGTTAGATTAACAACATCAACAACGCTATACTATAATATTTTCATTTCATCGCAAATTTCCTTCTTTTTTCTTTTTTTTTAAAACAAAACAAAGCCTTTCTCGTTCATCTTTATATAAACTCTAATGCAAGACTAGTTTAATAATAAAGCGCGGGGATCCGGAGTAACTGAATACTGCCTTCGCTTTAAAAAAAAACAATGATGTGTAAAATATCCGCTGGCTATGCCGCTATTTGAAAAGAGTCTAGTCTACCTTCTTCCTACTCGGATACTCCTACTAGTACTACTACTATTCTCAATGACAATCTCATTACCCCATATGAGGAATCTGGAACAAGTCGATATTTCTTTTTTTTAAACAGAGACCGTGTCGGCCATCTTTCCGGTCGCCATTTGTATGCATGTTTTGTTTGTTGAAAGAATGTCCTCCTTGTGGCACTAGTCACAGAGCATTTAGTCACGTAACGCGTTGATTTACAAACTGAATCATCCATATCAAGATTCGTCAAATCCTGCTCCGACGTAACTTCAATTGAAAAGAAATTGTCCCCCTTGTTCCAAGGGCACATAATCTTCGCCATGTTGCGAGCTACGAGGAGGACAACTTGGGAAGAGCACTACGGGTTGTAGTTATCGCCCGTAGACATGGGTTTATGCACATCTAATACATGAAATCTATTAATAAACTTACCTCGATCTCTAAATCAGTGATTGTATGACTTAAATAAAAGCTAGTCGTTACTAAAATGAGTGTTTTCCAGGTTGCTTAAAGCGTTGCTGACATTTAGTAGGTCATCAAGCTGTTAGTAACCGGTTTACTCCAAAAACTCCCATGATGCAGCTGGATATTATGCATTTCAAGGATCGGAAACATCCGAAGCTTGTTTTAACAGCTTCGGTGATTCTCGGTAAACTCCGCTAGCGATTTCCGATCGGGGAATGATTTGAATGGTGGATACGCCGGATAGGATGCGTGCAATTGTTTATTATTATTTATTCATGCCGCCGATGGTTTCATAAAGGTACCACACATTGAAAAGCCAACAATTCATTTTTACGAAAACAAATGATGAATTCAAAAGACGATTATCTTAGATGGAAGAAAGACAAATTAGACATTTCTAGAACAAATCAATGTAAAAGGAAATAAATGTGATGAAAGAAATAATTAAAGTAACGCATTTATTTAGTCATATCAAACGATTCAACAGTTGTGCCTACTGTAAACCAAACAAGAGGGAAGAATTTCAAACAAAAGAGCTAAAGCCTGACAATGATATAAATGACAGACAACATTAATATATGGTCAGGATGTGGCAGGGTGCACAACCAATGCTCAAAAAAAAAAAAACTGCGCCTGATCCATATTACCGCCATCCATCCATCCATCATGTGCCATGCCGGTAAGCGTGGGCGGTCATGTTCTGCCATCTCACTCGATCACCAGAGTCGTGGATCAGTTCCGTGTTTCTGTCTCGACCATGCCACAAGGCCAAGCCATCCAGATACTTGTTTATAGGTCTTCCCCTTGGTCTGTTTCCCTCGATCTTACCAGTTGTCACCAAGTTCTCCAAATCATTTCTTCTCATAACATGTCCAAAAAATTTTGACTGTCTATGTCTAATGTTTCTGATCAGTTTACGATCTTCATTTGTTTCTTGAAGGACTTGTTCATTGGTCTTTCTGGCTGTCCATGGTATTCTTTGCATTTTCCTCAGAAACCACATTTCTACAGCCATCAGATGTTTTTCAGCCTGGCTGCTCATTGTCCAAGCTTCACATCCATATAAAAGTACAGGTTCTATGTAGCACCTCAACACTCTTTTTCTCGTTTCAATTGACATCTTTTTATTGGTTTACCGCCATATTTACATATACAACATATACATATTACAATATACATTATATTACCGCCAACCGTCACTAAAGGTGAAGTAAATGGCATTGAATGATGATGATGATGATGATGATGATGATGATGATGATGATGATGATGATGATGATGATGATGATGATGATGATGATGATGATGATGATGATGATGATGATGATGATGATGATGATGATGAGCACATGAAACTTTATTATGCCACCATTATAACCGAAATCAGTATACAGAGAATCAAATTCTTACACTTCTTACAGTAACACGCTAATAATATGATGTTAATTTATTTGGTTATTTCGGGATTTGAGATTTAAATATTGAGCACAACCCACTACTGGCAACGCTAATCGTAGTCTGGTATGAACCTAAGGCCTATCCACATCAATGTGGAAGCACTAGAATCGAGTTTCGCTCTCGTTTGAGCTCATCAGTAGTGCATATCCTTGACCGGACCCGGAAACAAACCCCCAGATCACTGGCGTGTGAAGCGGGTGTGTAACCGCTAGACCACGCGGCACATGCTGGACACGGCCAAATTATCACAACAGAATATTACAACGTCACCCATCGTAGGCTGTAGCTCAAGATTTGCCCAATCGCCGCGACTGACGTCCGTCAATCGATGTGGACCCGAACGATCAGGTCTTCTCACTAGCAAGGCACATCAGACCGCCTAAAGTCCAGCGAGCAATAATCAAATTGATTTATTTGGTTGTTTCGGGATTTGAAATTTAAATATTGAGCACAACCCACTACTGTAGTTCAGAATTTACATACAAAAGCTGATATTAGGAAGAATATATAATCAACGTAATTCGAGCTAGAGAAATATAACACTGATCACTACAAATCCCAATTGAAAAAAAAATGGAAAGTATGCCATGAATAAAAACTGCTCGAAACGCAAACAAATATTTTTAAAACCATATATTTTATTAATAATATATATTAATATCTACCTCACTGAGTATAGTTCACGACTCAACATAATTTCACTCGGGACATTAGCGCATTTCACTCTGGACATTCGCATACTTTATCCGTCTTCTTCTATTTGCTGATGATGCCAGTAGCAGCCCGGTGAAACGTCCGACATCTTTTGTCAAGTTCGTATGTTCGTGTTATATTCACATTTCAATACCTGTTGTCTTCTTGCACGCTTTCCTCCGACCATGCCATGACTGTGACATTCTTTGAATGTGTTGATAATATGGTATTTGTGTGACTTTCATCTCCTTCATTCCTAGTTTTTGGCGTATGATTCACTTCATAATGGTAACAATTAAAAAATATGAACGAGCAAATGTTAACCTGTTTGACAACGTTACAAGACGTCGTCAAGTGATGTTCTACAGTACAGCTTTCCCAGCTAGAGAATGTTATCAATAGTGATAATAAAAACTCCTCCGCGGAGCATGCACGCCAGGAGACCTCTGAGGTAATACCCATTCCCAGAATGTTTCGGCCCATTACCTTACTTAACACTCTCTGGGGACGGGTGCACCCATGTCATGACTCCAGTTGTGCCTGCTCACTAGCCACCCCTCCCTTATGGAGAATATCGTGAACCCGGTGCTTCGTGCCCTCAAACATATTCCAGTACCTTCGGCCGTGAGACTCCCCTGCCGTTTCTCTCTGTCGTCGCCTCCACGCCGGCGGTTCGCTATGCACTAGTACACGTCATTGCCGCCATGTTGTCTTCTTTGTACCCCGTTCACGGCTCACGAAGCCACACTCCCGCTCGCCTGTAGAAAGGCAGACTTCCTCTGGGCTACTTGATTGTTAGTTTGGCTCCCCAACCCTCACCCTGTGTGCTGCGGAGCGCAGTCCTCACAAGACGTCCTACGCCACCATCACCATCAGTGTTGCCATCTCCTTTTGATGAAAAAGCACCAAAATCGACCCCAAAAAAAAGCATCAAACATCACCAAAAATGTTTGGAAAGCACCCACACACACCAAAAAAAAAAAAAGCACCAACGGTTTTTATTACAAATATAACAAGGTAGCACATTATAATTTATTATTATCACTGAATATTAGAATGAAGTTTATTCCAGATCTGCCAAATCCCAGTCAGACAACTCCTCTTCAGTTTCTGTAGCTATTTCCTGCTGTGTTGGCTCCTGCGATGATGATGATGATGATGATGATGATGATGATGATGATGATGATGATGATGATGATGATGATGATGATGATGATGATGATGATGATGATGATGATGATGATGATGATGATGATGATGATTGAAAGAAACGTGTAAATGCCTCCTGTGATCCAATTTTTCGTAAAATATCCCTAGGCAGTTTATAATCATGACAACATTTGCCATATCTTTTCACTCCATATCTAATAGTCAAAACAGCTGTCAAACTCTTGGTGTTCAGTCTGTTCCACAATTTTGATTTTATAACTCCCATCCGACTGAAAATACGCTCCTCTTCCGCATTAGAATGAGGTAAAATGAGCACGGTTAAGGCTAAGTCTGTAAGATCTTGGAAAGGATTTTCACCGGTGGCATCCCTGTATGAGGCTATTTCTGCCCACAGTCCAAGTGTGCCAGAGGTCTGTGTCCACTGCATATGATGAAGTTTTCTCCACTGGAAATCGATGCGGGTGAGAGTAGCTGCATCTTCTACAAACATTTTAGCAAGATCCAATATACAGGGCTTCATTGGCTGTATAAATTCACTTCCACTAAGACATGACATGGACTGCAACACTCGAACGTTATTCGGCAAACGTAAACACAGCTGTGTCAACAGCTTTATTAAAAACTGAATGCACCTTCCTCACTTTTTAAACAACACCCAAGAAGACTCTTCACATGGAAGTCCCCGGACAGTATTACCAAAAATCAGATAGATTATATTTTAATACAAAGAAGATGGAGATCAAGCATAACATCTGCAAAAACCCTACGAAGTGCAGACTGTGATACGGATCATCAGTTTTAGAAGCAGATCTGAAATTAAAACTCAAAATGCTTATCCGAGGACCTAGGCCACTTCGTTTTGATCTCACAAAAATACCAAATGCATACACTGTAGAAGTTATGAATCGTTTTGGGGTCTTGATGTCTGTATAAGAGGAAATGACATCTGATGAACTGGCAGTACAAGCTAGAGATATCTTGATAACTGCAGCCAAAGATTTAATTCCGACCAAGAAAAAGCAACTTAAGCCATGGATTACATCAGGCACGTTAGAATTAATAAAACAACGAAGGGAACAGAAAGGAGGAGAATCCGATAACAGCAAGATGAAGTATAAATCTTTAACTCGAGAAATAAGAAAGAACACAAGAAAGGACAAAGATCAATATATACAATATTGCAGTACCAGAATAGAGCAATATCATAAGACTGGAAGAGATTACGAAATGTTCAAAGAAATGAAGTTATTGACAAGAAATGTTCAACCTCAATTGAATGTTATCTGTGACAAGATGGGAAATACCTTAACAGAATCTAGACAAATTCTAGAAAGATGGCAGGAGTATTGCAGTGGAATGTATGATATGAGTGAGAATATGAATGAGATACGTGAGCCAACGACAGCAGAGACAGAACCTGAACCCTCATTAGATGAAATTGCATCGGCAATAAAGAACCTGAAGAATGGTAAATCACCTGGATGTGATGAGATACCAGCTGAGCTAGTTAAAGCGGGAAGAGAAGAAAGCATACAAATCTATCACACATTATGTAAAAAGATATGGAAATATGGTATATGGCCAAAAGATTGGAAGAGAACTATCTTCATTCAAATACCAAAAAGGGCAACCTGAAATTATGCACCAACTATAGAACTGTTGCCCTGATCAGTCATGCAAGTAAGATTCTACTAAAAATCATAATGGGAAGACTTCGTAAGAAAATGGAAGAAGAAATTAACGTGGTTCAAACTGGATTTAGACAAGGAAGAGGAACAAGAGATCACATTCTCAATATGCGTTTAATAATAGAGAAGTGCAGAAAATTTAATGTAAACCTATTCTCATGTTTTGTGGATTATTCAAAGATTGTGTACAACATCAGAAACTTTGGGAAATTATGAGGAATATGGGCTTTCCACCACATGTAATACAACTCATAAGAATGCTCTATCTAGACCAGTGTTTCCCAACCTTTTTTGTACCATGCCCCACTTAAGCCTTTCTAAAATTCATATTGCCCCCCTCCCCCGCCCCATGCCCCCCCCCCTCAACATATACATTATTTTTAATATTCAAAAATTGAAATGTTCACTAAAGAAACTTGAATGATAGGTTTTAGGAAGAAATCACTAGGTAATTATTGAGCAAACACAGTAAGTAAATTTTCAAAACATAAAATGGAGAACTGAAATTCAAGTACAAAATAATTTTAATGAAAGATTTTTCTATATTATTTTAATTATTAGTAATTATTTATTATTTAAATTTAGTGAGATCCTTGCGCTTGATGCTTGCTGCAAAGAGATCTTATGTCAGGTTCTAATTTAGTTAACTTCAGTCTCAAGTCTCCCCGTTTTGTTATATTCAGCCGATTTCTTCCATTTTCGAATTGCCCCCTTAACAGTCAAATTGCCCCCTTGTGGGGCGTGGGCCCCACGTTGGGAAACACTGATCTAGACCAACAAGCAGCGGTTAGAATAGATGGCGAGACATCAGATTGGTTTGACATCAAAAAAGGAGTCCATCAGGGATGTGTGCTGTCCCCCTATTTGTTTAACTTGTACGCCGAAAATATAATGAGAAATGTAAGAGATGATATAAATAGGGAGCTATATGGTGCCATAAATATCGGTGGTCTTGACATACCAGAAATTCGATATGCTGATGATATAGTATTGCTATCCACAACACAGACTGATATAGAAAACCTAATAGCCCCAATCCAATTGAATAGTGAAAATCACAACTTGTATCTTAACATTGCAAAAACAAAGATAATGAATACAGATAAAACCACTATGGAGAAAGAAATATATGTTAATGAGGAAAAATTGGAGGTGGTGGAAAATGTTGAATATCTTGGGTCATTGATTACCAACAACGGTGACACAATGAAAGAAATTAAACGGCGACTATCAATTGCTCTTTAAAGACTAAAACAACTGAATAAATTATGGAATGGGACAAACAGAACTACAAAAATTAGATTTTTAAGAGCATGCATCTTTCCCATTGCAACATAAGCCTGTGAGACCTGAACACTTACTAAACAAGCTGAACAGCGCATAAATGCCTTTGAATAGATATGTTATAGACGAGTTCTAAAGTTCAAATTCGGCTTTATAGTGTTCCCAAAATTATTTTTAAAGTAATTTTTACCCACCCAAAAAAGCACCAAAAAGCACCCCAAAAACAACTGTGAAGCACCAAATTCACGCGGCCGCGCCAACTGCAACATTTTAGCACCACATGACTTGAAAAAGCACCAAATTTGGTGAGAAAAGCGTCAAAATGGCAACACTGACCACCATCAGCAACTTTGCTGAAGGTTGGATTTCGTCAGACATTACTTGATTTCAGTGTTTCGACTACATTTCAGAGTCCCAGTCTCAAGTGCACTGCACTCATTTGAGGTATGGCTACTAAGTTGACACAAGAGAGTAAAAGTTCTAGATCTTAGATGGGAGTTTGTTCACTAGCTTCGATGTTAGACTTTGAACGCATTTCGACTTACAGACAAGAACGTGAACCTTATTACGGTAGTGACTAGTCCCTTTCAAAATTCCGATTGTTCAAGAAGCAGCCTTTTCGGCTACTTTGTCCATTTGCGTTTTTGCCCGTATTATAGCTTGTACGATGGATAGCTGCAGGCCTGCTCCAAAGGAAGATGGTGCTAAGATGTGGGAGTTGGTCTTCTGAGCCGACAACGATATGTCCAGGATTGCCGTAGGGTTCATCGCTGTCACCAGTACTATTCAACGTGTATACGGTGCCGATCACTGAACAACAGTTGGACAGGAGGACTCTGTCATTTGCTGATGACATTCTCGTGTATCGACAGGGTCGAGATAGACCGGCGGTTGCCAATGATATGCAGGGCGAACTAGATCGAATTTCCTCATGGTGTACGGATGCCAGTGCCATTGTCAACACTGCAAAGGCATCGGTTACATGGTTCTCCCTAAACAACCATATTGTGAACACAGACCTGCCGGCAGTAAGAATGGATGGGAGCATTTTGAGTAGAACCCAATCAATAACATATCTTGGCGTGAGGCTTGATCGTAGCCTGTCTTTTAGAGATCATGTCAATTATGTCATAACGAAAGCTCGAAAAGGTTTGTCAGGAATGAGAGTCATGGCGACTACCAATATCGAGCAAAGACTGCTAATACTTCTGTTCCAAGGACTGGTGCTTTCATCCATCGAGCATGCCCTGGTCATCCTTACTGTCAGCCCTACACAGACTGAAAGACTCGAAAAGGTACAAAACGAGGCCATACGCATCATTTTGGGCTGCACGAGAGACACCAGCTGTGTGGTGATGAGATACCCCCTTGACTTCCCGACAATGGAACACAGGATCAAGATCTGGAGAGCTCGTGCATACTTGAAAATACGAGCGGATGATCAGCACCCTCTGCATGAAGATATATTTAGAGAAAAGGGCAACAGGCTAAAGAGGGGCAAATCATGGATGGGTCGGGCGGGGGATATCATCAGACAGGTCTGCAGTCCTACCAGTATCAACACCGGAAAGGAATGGGTGTCTGTGCCTCCAGCTTTTAAGTGCACCTTCTCCTGCATTATCATTCTTGACAGACGGTGCAGAGAACAGAATCCTGTCACTGTCAATGCAGAGGTCAACGCGCCCATCAATGAACACGCAGACAACCCCCAAATGCTCATCTATACAGATAGATCTGTTGTAAAGAAGCAGAGAAGTGCATGGGAATTTACAGCCCGTTTAGCGGGCCGAACCGTCCAAGAATCCAATGATGCCCACACTATGCCCACGAGCAGCATGACGATGGAGGTGATGGCAGCAACACAGGCTTTCCTATGGCTAGAAGCAAAGCATTATACCAACGTGTGTGTACTAAGTGATTCAATGAGCATGATTCGGAAGGTCGAAGCTGGATTTGTACGTAGACAGTGGACTGAGTCGCTGAGGAAGTCTATTGTCCGTAAATTCACCTTCATCTTTGTCCCGGGACATGCAGGAGTCGAGGGAAATGAACGAGCTGATAAACTGGCTGGCTCTGCACCCCCTGCAGATGGCCAGCCCATGGATCGTGCCGATGTTATTAACGTCCTTAAAGACATGTCGTCAGTGAATCTACATCGATGTCCAGGATGAAAGACTTGGGAGTAAGAATTGGCACGGCCAGACACGAGAGGTACATCGGGAAAACGAGGTGCCTCGTTAACCAACACAGAACTGGCACTATGAGCCACCGAACGCTGATGCTTATACTGGGGGGGGGGGGATCTGAGCACCTATGGACCTGTCCGGAGTGCAATGAAGATACCCCAACTCATAATTGATAGCTTGTCCTTTAATGTCTTAATGCCTAAGCACATGGTACACTGAGTGGGAGATTGGATTTCTTGCGTCCACCTCAACTGCGAGTATTCCCTTCCTGTTTGTCTTACGACCATATCACCGTACTTTTCCGTCTTGTATGTGTGCTGCTCCTGAATTATCGGATTCGTATTGGACGGTCAGCTCGATCAGCGTTAACTGCCGAGACGATGAAGAGTGCAGTACAATGTCAGGTCGTAACTGAAATTATTGGATCACTGTCGGGTAACGATCATGACCTTTCAGGTCAACAGCCAGCTCTCAGTCGTCCGCGACAAAGAGGATGGACGGTAAGTCTGCAGCACAGCCTTCCTTGTCTCTATGTTTCTATCCAGCTTTGACGAAGTGAATCTGCAGCAGCTTGGCAGTGGCCCATCTGTTCGCCCGCCTGCTTGCTTCATCCACTTTGACTGCTAGCACAGGAAGTACTTTATTGTGGTGCCATGTGGCAGAGGGGCGCTTTGCATGCAAACAGCACATGATCTAGTATCTGGTTCTTTCCTTTACAGAGGAGTGTGTTGGGTATTTTGAGGGGATATATCCCCGAATAGTGGTTGCCGACTACTGAAAGAAAACCAGAAATGGCTCGTGAGATTCCTTAGTGAACTGGATAAGACAAGTCTTGAAGAATTACACTAAGAGGTCAATTAAGATTGTCAGGTAGAAGGCTAAGAGAGCACAGGAAAGGCACTGCCGTCAGATGAGGATGCTCACTCTTAAATTCTTCTTCTTCTTTCGTTCGCTTGAAATATGTCTATATCTGCAATGTCGTCTCTTGCATGAATTGAACTGTTTTTTTTCAGTTCACACAGTGGTCCATAGAGTTTATCTTCCACTGTCGTCTCTCTAGGCCAGAAGGTTTGCCTAGATATGTTATATTTTGGGCAGTCTTGGAGTATGTGCTCTGCTGTCTGCGACGCCAATCCACATGTGCACATGGCTGTTTCACCAATCTTGAATTTTGTATACATGTGGTTGCGTAATCTATTGTGTCCTGTTCTGAGGCGCAGAATAATGACTTGTTCTGGTCTGTCCATAATGTGGTAGTCATCTTGAGCAGGTTTTGGTGGCTTTCTGACTGATTTGATCATTCTTTTCTTTTGGTGGTATGTAACGGGCACATCAGGCTGTTCCTCTTTGGCTCCTTCCTTAGCCAATTGATCAGCTCTGTCGTTTCCGGGTACTCCACAGTGGGATGGTATCCACTGTATGGTGACTTTATGCTGACTGCTAAGTTCAGAAAGTAGTGTCCTTAGTACTGGCAATTTCCCAGAGAGGAGCGCCTCGAGTACTGATTTTGCATCTGTTAGTAGCACCACAGGTTGTGTACCATTGCTGTTATTTAGTAATTTCTCTGTTGCTATCTTGATTGCCTCAATTTCGGCATCATAGTTATGGCAGTACTTTCCTGTCGGTACTCTGGCTGTGTCCCTAGTATTATTTGGGTATTCTATGTACACTCCCGCTCCTCCATTTCGAACAGCATTTTGTGCTGACCCATCTGTGTAGACTCGGATCCAGAGGTCCTGTGGGTATTCTTCATCAAGGAAGCTGAGAGTGGCTGTTCTGCGCTGCACACTGTTCTGTTCTTCCTTGTCAAATATTCCTCTCACTTTTGTCTGGATTTGTAACGATAGTCTATGCTCATCTTTCCATGGAGTTCGCTCTGGAATAGTTGTTAGGGGGATACCAACTGTGGGCAGATCAGTGGTTTCTCTGCAGAGTCGTTTGGCCTGGTGGATAAAACTACCTCTTTTCAACCGCCCCATAGCTAGGTTTTCAAATCTGTTCTTCATAGGGTGGCCTGGCAAGCTGAGGAACTTTTCTGCTTGTATTAGCGTTTTCGTATCTCTGCGCTCACTCAGTGCCTGTGTCCTCCCCATCTTCTCCATTTCCACTATAGGGGTTGATCTCATCCCTCCTGTGGTGACTCTAAGTGCTTGATTTTGCACCTTGTCCAGCTCTTGTAGTGTGGTATTTGATGCTGAACACCACGCAGTTGACCCATATTCCAGGTGTGGTCGTATGCTCTGTTGGTAAACTTTGCTAAGTATTTTCGTACTGGCTCCCCATGTGGTTCCACTTAGCTTTCTCAGGATGGCTATTTTCCTTCTGGCTTTTGCTACTGCTTTGTTGATGTGCTTTCTCCATGTCAGCTTGCCATCAAATGTTACTCCAAGGTATGTTGGTTCTTTATCTTCTCTTAGGGGTGTTCCATTTATCTGGATGATCCCTGCCTTTTGTTTTGGAGAGAGGGTAAATAGGGTGGTGCTGCACTTGTCAGTGTTTATGCTGACACACCATCTATTTGCCCATGCAGCAAATGTATCTACAGCTCTTTGTAGCAATTTGGTGGCCACTGATGCATATTCATTTGTGCTCCATAGAACCAGGTCATCGGCGTACATTGCCGCTTTAATTCCATGCGGTAGGTGAGCAACAAGATCATTGATGAAGATTAGAAAAAGTGTGGGGGACAAGACTCCGCCCTGGGGGACACCGTGACGCAGTAGTACTTTCTTGCTCTTGAGTCCGTCTATCTGTACTCGGGCTCTTCTGTTGTGCAAGTATGCTTTCACCCATTTGTACATTCTTCCATTGACTTTGCAGTTTCTCAGTTTCTTCATCAGACCTTCTTTCCAGACTTTGTCAAAGGCTTTCTTCAGATCTATCCATGCCGCAAGCACCAGCTTCTTCTCTTGGAATGCATCCTCAATTTCTTGAGAGAGGTAGGTTGTCTGATCTTCCGTAGAGTAGCACTGCCTAAAGCCAGCCTGCTGTGGCACAAGGATGTTTTTACTTTCAATGTACCACTGCAGTCTGTGATTGATGATGCGATCCAGTGTTTTGCAGAGACAGCTGGTGAGGCTAATTGGTCTGTAGCTAGAGGCAATGGAACCATCTTTCCCTGATTTTAGGAGGGGTATCATGATTGCTTCTCTCCAGGCTTGTGGAACACTGCCTAAGGTCCAGCTGTTATTGAAGATCTGCAACAGCTTTGTTTTGGCCTCTGTGCCTAGGTTCCTGATCATTTCATTGGAGATACCATCAGCTCCTGATGACTTTCTCATTTTCAGTTTTGATATGGCTAGCTCCAGTTCGCTGATTGTGATGGGTGCCTCCAGAACCTCATGTACTTCTTCTTCGTTCATCCGGAGTTTTTTTTTCGGATGTGATTGCGTTGTGCCTGTTTACAGCAGAGCTGCGTTCTTGCGCCGTTAGGCCGACACATCCGACTTCTGCGGGCATTTGTTGACCGGGTTAACCTTCCCGGGGGTTTCTTAGGACGTTTGACTCTCACTGTTGTGGTGTTATCTCCCATTCTAGCTGGCCCATATAGAACAGCCAAAGACATCCTGGTCAGCCCTCAAGGGAAGGCAGGGGCAGACCATGGGCATTTCCCGCCATCCAAGGAGGCTTCCATACTTGCAGAGCCGATACATAGCGCTCTGGTACTGGGCTCACCCAAGGAATCGTCACGTCCTGCACATGGCTGCTTAGCCTCACTTCCGTATATTGGGCCTTCCGTTCACCATAGGCTGTTCTTCCGGAAACCAGAAGAATGCAGTGTGCAGATGACATCCACACAGTGAGCTTTCGATTCGGACTTTCCACATAATGGATTTGCTATCCAAGCAATATTCCATTTCATGCCACTAGGACACTTTTCCACCTTTTTTGAAGCTCACACAGTGAGCTTTTGATTCAGACTTTCCACGTAATGGATCTGCTATCCAGCAACATTCCATTTCATGACTCTGGGAGGCTTTTGTAACCGACATACTTGTGGTATGAAGTGTGGCAGTCTGAATACTTCTTCATATACATTTAAATATCAACCTGTATGTAGTTAAAGTAAGCTACGGTCAACTTGAGCTTGTTGATATCTCCATAGAGCTTGTCCTCAAATGAAGCAGGTGTGGGCCAAAATATCTTTCTCTGTTCTGCATATATTGGGCAATCCTGAAGCGAATGTTTTGCTGTCATTTTTCCAGTTCGACAATTACATTCATCGGTATCTCCTATCTTTAGTTTATTGAACAAGTGGTATTTCAGCCTGTTATGTCCTGTGCGGAGTCTGAAGATTGCTACTTGTTCTCTTCTGTCGAGTTTGTAATATGCATCATCCTTCTGGTGGCCTGAATGCTCTGATTCCCATTTGGTTCTATAGGTGCTTTTTATCAACCTCTTTGCCTCATTATAGGTTATGTCTATGTCAGGCTGTGGTAGTCGTCCGCCCTCTTTTGCCAGTCTGTCAGCCTCTTCATTTCCAGGTATACTGCAATGTGATGGGATCCACTGTATTACAACTTTTTTGGATTTCTGGCATAGACCATGGAGTGCTGCTCTTAGGTCATTTAGTTCTGTGCTGTTATTGCTCTTCAGTATTGAGACAACTGACTTTGCATCTGTGAAGATAGCTATTTGCTTCTCTTTATTTTCCTCCATCAGGAGCATTTCTGCTGCAGTTTTCAAAGCCTCTACCTCCGCTTTGAAGTTACTTGAAAATTTTCCAGTTGCCATTGAATGTGTTTTTTTCACTCCATTTTTTAAATTTAGGAGAATTCCTCCTCCTCCATTCTCTATTGAATTTTTGGCTGATCCATCTGTATATGCATGGGTCCAATTGCTGCTTGGGTAATGTTCTTTTATGTAGTTTAGGGTTATTTCTCTTCTTTCGGTTTCATGCTGAGTGTTCTTTTTCTCAATACCAGGAATGTTTTCTATCATCTCAGGCAGTTGCTGCTGTCTCCAAGCTGGGAACTTGACTGCATTGTAAATAGGTTTGACTGTTGATATGTTAAGTATGGGATCTGCCCTAATCTTTCGTTTTGCAGTTTCTACAAAGTTGCTACGCTTCAGTCGTCCCTTTCCAAAACCACTAAACCTTTTATACATAGGGTGGTCTGTCAATCTTCTAAATTTTTCTGCTTGTTGCTGGGCTCTGCTATCTCTTCTATCCTGCATTGGTTGTAAACAAGTGATCTTTTCAAGTTCATTAATAGGAGTTGTCTTCAGGCTTCCTGTTATGATTCGCATTCCTTGATTTTGGACTCTACTTATTTTGTTAAAGTTTGACTTAGCTGCTGTTGCCCAAGCTGCAATGCCATATTCCAGTACTGGCCTCACCCGTCCAGTATATAACTTCTTGAGAACTTTCTCATCTGCTCCCCACGTTGTACCAGCAAGCTTTTTCATGATTGCCATTCTTTGCCTTGCTCTTGTTCGATTTTTCTCAACCTGTGTTTTCCATGTCAGGCGACGATCAAAGGTGACTCCGAGATAGTTTGGATTTTCTTCATGGCGCAATATTTTTCCATTCAATACCAGCTTAGGTTGTTGAGTTTTATTTGAGAGGGAGAACACTGTGCATGTTGTTTTCTCCTCACTTATCTTCACTAGCCATGATTTTGACCAGTCCTCTAGTGCTAATAAGGCTTGCTGTATTCTGCTGTTAGCTGTACTAATATATTCTTCAGATGTCCATATGGCTAGGTCATCTGCAAAGGATGATGTGTGTACTCTGGCTGGAAAATTTTCTGTGATGTCGTTTATATATGCTAGGAATAATGTTGGTGAAAGAACTCCTCCTTGGGGGACACCTTGCTCCAACAGCATCATTTTGCTGGTTTGTCCTTGTACTTTTGTCCTGGCGGTTCTGTTCTCAAGGTAGTGGCTGATCCATTTGTACATTTTCCCACAAACATGCATTTTTTGCAATTTTACTTTCAGTCCTTCCTTCCATACTTTATCAAATGCTTTTTCTAAATCTATCCAGACCGCTAGTGTGTGCTTTTTCTCTTGGAAGGCATCCTCTATTTCCTGAGCTATATAGGTTATTTGATCTTCAGTGGATCTGTACTTTCTGAATCCTGCTTGGTGTGGTGTTAAGAGTTTGTTTTCTTCCAGATGCCATGTTAGCCTGCCATTGATAATGCGTTCCATTAATTTTCCTACACAGCTAAGTAGACTGATAGGTCGATAGCCATTTGGTTCTTCCAGGTCTTTTCCTTTCTTTGGGATTGGTATTAGTATAGCTTCCTTCCATGCCTGTGGGACTATTCCCCTCTTCCAGCTGTAATTTAGGACTGCTAGTAGTTTCTTTTTTGCCTTAGTGCCTAGTCCTATTAGCATTTCATTTGTGATTCCATCCTTTCCTGGTGATTTCTTCTTTTTTAGGGTATTCATTGCCTGTTCCATTTCTTCCATTGTTAGATTTGCCATCATATATTCTGCTGCTGTCTCTGTATTTGTATGATGTAACTGTTTGTCTTTGATTGTTTTCTTCTGTTCGGTTGTAATATCAATGTGGTTTGCATTTGCATAGTGTTCCATTAGTGCATTTGCGGCCTTTTTTCCTGTAAGCAAGGCATTTCCTTGTTTAATTGTTATTTGTTTGTTTCTAGGTCCTTCATTGTTCATGGCTTTCACTAGTTTCCATAGTTTGTTTCCATCCCTGTCAAAATTCAGGTTTTCTGTTTTTTCCCTCCAACAATCTCTTGTTGTTTGATTTACTGTTCTTTTATATTTTGCTGAGATGGCTTTGAGAGAGATGTTCGCTTCAATTGTTTGTTCTCTCTCTGCTGTCTTCCTGGCATCTTCAACTTTGTCCTCCAAACTTTGTAGTTCTTCAGTCCAGTATGGTTTGTAATTTTTCCTCGCTCCTCTTGGAATGGACTCAGTGGCTGCCTGTATTATCGCTCTGTTTAGACTTTCCACCATTTGCTTTATGTTGCCATATCGTGTATTTATGTTTTCACAATATTTGTCTGTTAGTATGGCAAATCTGTCCCAATCTGCTCGTTTGTAATTCCAGCGGGGCAAGGGCTTTTGCTCCTGTGGAACATACTCCATATTCATTACAAGCTTGATTGGTCTGTGGTCACTACCTGCTAATTGGTCCAGCACATGGCGATCGATTTTGTGGAGGATGTCTCCTGTGCAGAAAGCTAAGTCTGGAGTAGAAGTGGTAAGCCATCTTCTGGAGTAGAAGCTCGGTGTGTCATCCGCTTTGTTGAGTAGATGGAGATTTGAGTCTATTTCCCAGTCCTCCAATTCATCTCCTCTTTTGTCAGTATCTGGGTATCCCCATCTTTCTGAACGGCTATTAAAGTCTCCGACAATAATGCAGTTTGTGTCAGTTATTTTCATGTTTGAGAGTGTAAGGCCCTTATCTGCTGGGCTATACAGATTGTAGATTCTTATTTTCACGTCCTTTATCATTATATCAACACCTATAATTTCCGTTTGGTTGTCAGAGATCACAGATACTTCACTGCAAGGTATTGTATTTCGTGTAAGTATTAGAACTCCTCCTTTGTGTCCTTCGCGGTCGAAACGTGTGGCCTGATATCCTCTGACTGAGAATTTGTGATTGGCGTTGAGGTGTGTCTCTTGAATGCATGCCACATCTATTCTATCTTTATGAAGACGCTGTGTTAGGGAGTCTTTCTTCTTGTAAACTCCTTCGGCATTCCACTGTAGTATGTTGAGTGTCCGGGGTATTTGGTCAATAGCTCTTAACCTACTCCTCTGTGCCTTGACTCCACAGCACAGGGGAAGGTGACCACCAGTAGTCATGGGTGGACCCCCTCGAGGCAGGGGGCCCGGCACTATCGCCGCCTGATGGGACTTCACGGGATTAGCACCATAACGATTAATTTTGATTTGTGACATCATGAATTAAGTTACGTTGCACTGCTTTGTCAAGCCTGTGGCTCAGTACATCCGATTTCGACAAGCATTTATTCGGGATGCTTTCCCTAGCCTTTGACTGTCCCCAGTCTACCTACAAGGCAGCAGGTTTTACGTTGCACTGCTTTGTCAAGCCTGTGGCTCAGTACATCCGATTTCGACAAGCATTTATTCGGGATGCTTTCCCTAGCCTTTGACTGTCCCCAGTCTACCTACAAGGCAGCAGGTTTTACGTTGCACTGCTTTGTCAAGCCTGTGGCTCAGTACATCCGATTTCGACAAGCATTTATTCGGGATGCTTTCCCTAGCCTTTGACTGTCCCCAGTCTACCTACAAGGCAGCAGGTTTGTGTGTCTCTTCGTCTGGTCCCTCTCCCTTGACCTGTCCGACATGGGTGGCCCTACCAGTAGCTGTGCTACTGTCGGCATAGCTCTTGGGGTCATTGGGACGCACAAGCCCCTCTACCTCGTCACGGTGGACACACAGCAGAGGGGGAACCTCATGTACTATTTCCTTCTGTCCTGTATGTTGTCGTTTCTCTCGAATCTCTTGTTGTTTCTCTGGACTAATTTTGATATTGCTATCTTGTGCGAACGAGTCCGCAAAATGGTCAGCTGCTTGCTTTCTTGTTAAGATTTTTCCATCTTTATGTAGTGCAATTTTTGAGTTTCTCCCTGTGCCCTCGTCATTAAGCTGTTTTATTAGCTTCCACAATTTCCTTGTGTCTCTTTCAAAGTTCAGAGACTCCGTTTTCTCCTGCCAGCTTTTCCGTCTAGCCTGCAGCTTGGCCCTTTGAAATTTGGCTTTTGCATGCTGGAATTTATTGTGGTGCTCTTGGCTGGGTGTGGCCTCTGCTTGCTTTCTACACACTTCAACATCATTATGCAACTGTTCCAGTTCACTACTCCAGTAGGGTTTATATTGTTTACGGGCTCCTCTTGGTACTGTTTCTCGCGCTGCCTGTAGTATGCATTTCCCAAACTCTTCAACTGCTTTATTTATGTCTTTCTCAGTGTTCAGGTTTCTAACCAGTATGCTGGTGCGATGCTTGTACATTGCCCAGTCTGCTTTCTTGTAGTTCCACCTCGAGAGGGTGCTGCTTTCACTTACAAGCTCATTTTCTACGGTTAGAAAGACTGGCCGATGGTCACTGCCACCAAGTTGTTTCCCAACAGTTCGTGTAATGTTCCACTCCAGGTCTGGTGAATGAAAAGCCAGGTCAGGTGTAGTTGTAGAGTGCCATGATCTCGAGTAGAAAGTATGTGGGTCGGACGGCTTGTTAATCAACATGAATCTATTCTCATCTTGCCAGTCTTCCAGTCTCTCTCCTCTCTGGTCCATGTGATCATAGCCCCAGCTCTGCGAGTGGCTGTTGAAATCGCCACACACAATCATTTTTTCTTTTAGTGGTAGAGTGTCCAGTGCCTGTGGGCGGTCACTTGGACAGTAGTAATTGATCAGATGTAGATCTGTATTACCTGTCTTAAGTTTAAGTGTCTGATACTCAGCCCCTTCCATGTAGACTTTGATTTGGGAAGCCATGATGTTATTTCTTACAAGGGTCAGTATCCCACCTTTTCGCCTGTTCTTTCGGTCAGATCGGTAACACTGGTAGCCTCTGATTTTGAAGGCTATATTTTCATTGAGGTGAGTTTCTTGCAAGCAACATATGCTTACTTTTTCTTGGTCCAAGATTTTTTCTAATTCTATTTTTTTGTTGCTGACTCCCTCCGCATTCCAGTGCATTATTTTAAGTCTTCGTTTAGTATGGCCAGTCATCCTATTCTCATGTCCCCTGGCTCCACAGGACATCTGAGAAGGACCTCCAGTAGTTGGGGTTGGACCCTTTCGAGACATAGGGCCCGGCACTGCACCTGCCTGGGGGTCCAAAGCAGGGCGAGCACCATAACGATTAGCAGTAGTCGACATATTCCATTTTGCGTGATTGCGTGGCATCCTGATTTCTGTGGTGCGCCTCTTGGCTGGTTGCCTCCGTCTTCAGCACCTTTCTTTGCTAGAGCAGACTGTGGTCTCACTCGAGTGTAGATGTGTACGCGCGCACACACCTGTCTACGCATGCATGTACGTGCATACACATCTAGAGCATACTGGTTATTTTCCGGCGCCAGAGACTCGCCGTCGCCCCTTCTCCTGTTAGTTTAAACAGGGCCGCCACGTGAAGGCCAGGAGTTGGACTTTTGCTGCATAGGTTATGTATTCACGAGCCATTGAGGTATTTGAGCAATGTTGGGCGCTCACCCCAACACCGCGCCTCGGCTACATACAGCAACATTTGGAACCCTCACTCTTAAATGAACTGAATCTAGTATTATTCCTGCCACACAGTTCTCCTGATAACTAATTTATGACTCACCAGAGATTGGTTTAGCACTATCACATTAATATGTAACACAGTTACGTAAATATGATACAAGAATGAACTCTAGCTGAACTCTTTTAAAGAATTATAATTGGTGATTGGGATGATATGAAAGATGGTTATGTCACGAAACAACATAATTGATAACAGGACAATGAATGGTAATAACTGTCCGTCTCTACAATATTCCGCAGCAGGATATGGTATAGTTGTCTGACTTGGTTTCTTTTTCTTGGGTATTGGTATTGGCAAAGAGTAGTTTTGGTTAGTTTGTTTGTACTCAGCTTTTGGCTTAAAGGTAGTTGTTGTGAAACAATTGGTTCTTAGTATACATTGGCTGGTCCAAGTTCTTCACTCTTTACTGCCTTAGAAAGGTGAGATCCTTCAGCACTCACTGGTGAACTTCACTGTAGGCAAAAACCACCACCTCTGAAAAGGAAGAACAACAAACATGTAGCCGCAATCAATAGAAAGTTGGACATAGTAATATATCACATTGCTTTATACCCAGATATCAATATCATAAGGTTCCATGTTGTCATTATGGATTTTCCTATATGCTGTTTGCGGCCGGTCAAGGGCAACATAGTCGCACAAGTCCATACATCATCTGCCATTTAACCTTTTTATATCCCCAATGTCAGGTCTTTACATCATCTGTTTCAGTCCAATGAGATGTGATGAATATTCACATATATAGAAAATGATAAATGCAGTTACCACATGTCCAATTAAACATGCACCATTCTTTCCATGCAACACATTTCTCAAATATCCATAATATGCGCATGTCCAGTCGCCTAGATCACTGTGCGGAATCCAGATAATGATGGTATTCATACAAAATTCTGGTGATACCAGTGTACAGTGTAGATGGCTGCACACAATTATAATATATTCCCATTTGTGACATACTTTATATCACCCGTCACAGTTTGCAGGAACTTGTGTCTCATGTATGTCGTTCGTTCATTGCCATATAAGGACTAGCACAGGCTTTCGATACATTTAGAACAAAGGACAACCTAATTGGGATGTACAGAGTGGCAGGCGAGCTAAATGGTTGGGCGATTAGCGCGAGGTAGCTTAAATTCCAGCTGGTTCAAGCTGGGGCCCGGCGACACAATAGATTGCATCTGAAAATGTGGTTCCAAATGTTGCTGTATGTAGCCGGGGCGCAGTGTTGGGGTGAGCGCCCAACATTGCTCAAATACCTCAATGGCTCGTGAATACATAACCTATGCAGCAAAAGTCCAACTCCTGGCCTTCACGTGGCGGAACTGTTTCTACTAACAGGAGAAGGGGCTACGGCGAGTATCTGGCGCCGGAAAATAACCAGTGTGCTCTAGATGTGTATACACATACATGCATGTGCAGACACGTGTGTGCGTGTGTACACATCTAAACTCGAGTGAGACCACAGTCTGCTCTAGCAAAGGAAAGGTGCTGAAGACGGAGGCGACCAGCCATGAGGCGCACCACAGAAATCAGGATGCCACGCAATTACGCACAATGGAATATGTCGACTACTGCTAAAAGTTATGATGCTCGCCCTGCTTTGGACCCCCAGGCAGGTGCAGTGCCGGGCCCTATGTCTCGAAAGGGTCCAACCCCTACTACTGGAGGTCCTTCTCAGATGTCCTGTGGAGCCAGGGGACATGAGAACAGAACGGCTGGCAATATTAAACAAAGACTTAAAATAATGCACTGGAATGTCAGCAAAAAAAAAATAAAAATAGAATTAGAAAACATCCTGGACCAAGAAAAAGTAAGCATATGTTGCTTGCAAGAAACTCACCTCAACGAAAATATAGCCTTCAAAATCAGAGGCTACCAGTGTTACCGATCTGACCGAAAGGACAGGCGAAAAGGTGGGATACTTACCCTTGTAAAAAATAACATCACTGCTTCCCAAATCGAAGTCTATATGGAAGGGGCTGAGTATCAGACACTTAAACTTAAAACAGGCTATACAGACCTACATCTGATCAATTACTACTGTCCAAGTGACCGCCCACAGGCACTGGACACACTACGATTAACAGAAAAAATGATTGTGTGTGGCGATTTCAACAGCCACTCGCAGAGTTGGGGCTATGATCACATGGACCAGAGAGGAGAGAGACTGGAAGACTGGCAGGATGAGAATAGATTCATCTTGGTTAACAAGCCGTCCGACCCACATACTTTCTACTCGAGATCATGGCACTCTACAACTACACCTGACTTGGCTTTTCATTCACCAGACCTGGAGTGGAACATTACACGAATTGTTGGGAAACAACTTGGTGGCAGCGACCATCGGCCAGTCTTTCTAACTGTAGAAAATGAGCTTGTAAGTGAAAGCAGCACCCTCTCGAGGTGGAACTACAAGAAAGCAGACTGGGCAATGTACAGGAATCGCACCAGCTTACTGGTTAGAAACCTGAACACTGAGAAAGACATAAATAAAGTAGTTGAAGAGTTTGGGAAATGCATACTACAGGCAGCGCGAGAAACAGTACCAAGAGGAGCCCGTAAACAATATAAACCCTACTGGAGTAGTGAACTGGAACAGTTGCATAATGATGTGGAAGTATGTAGAAAGCAAGCAGCGGCCACACCCAGCCAAGAGCACCACAATAAATTCCAGCATGCAAAAGCCAAATTTCAAAGGGCCAAGCTGCAGGCTAGACGGAAAAGCTGGCAGGAAAAAACAGAGTCTCTGAACTTTGAAAGAGACACAAGGAAATCGTGGAAGCTAATAAAACAACTTAACGATGAGGGCACAGGGAGAAACTCAAAAATTGCACTACATAAATTTGGAAACATCTTAACAAGAAAGCAAGCAGCTGTTTATTTTGCGGACTCATTCGCACAAGATAATATCAAAATTAGTCCAGAGAAACAACAAGAGATTCGAGAGAAACAGCAACATACAGGACAGAAGGAAATAGTACATGAGGTTCTGGAGGCACCCATCACAATCAGCGAACTGGAGCTAGCCATATCAAAACTGAAAATGAGAAAGTCACCAGGAGCTGATGGTATCTCCAATGAAATGATCAGGAACCTAGGAACAGAGGCCAAAGCAAAGTTGTTGCAGATCTTCAATAACAGTTGGACCTTAGGCAGTGTTCCACAAACCTGGACAGAAGCAATCATGATACCCCTCCTAAAATCAGGGAAAGATAGTTCCATTGCCTCTAGCTACAGACCAATTAGCCTCACCAGCTGTCTCTGCAAAACACTGGAGCGCATCATCAATCACAGACTGCAGTGGTACATTGAAAGTAAAAACATCCTTGTGCCACAGCAAGCTGGCTTTAGGCAGTTCTACTCTACGGAAGATCAGACAACCTACCTCTCTCAAGAAATTGAGGACGCATTCCAAGAGAAGAAGCTGGTGCTTGCGGCATGGATAGATTTGAAGAAAGCCTTTGACAAAGTCTGGAAAGAAGGTCTCATGAATAAACTGAGAAACTGCAAAGTCAATGGAAGGATGTACAAATGGGTAAAAGCATACTTGCACAACAGAAGAGCTCGAGTACAGATAGACGGACTAAAGAGCAAGAAAGTACTTCTGCGTCACGGTGTTCCTCAGGGCGGAGTCTTGTCCCCCACACTTTTTCTAATCTTCATCAATGATCTCGTTGCTAATCTACCGCATGGAATTAAAGCCGCAATGTACGCCGATGACCTGGTTCTATGGAGCACAAATGAACATGCATCAGTGGCCACCAGATTACTACAAAGAGCTATAGATACATTTGTTGCATGGGCAAATAGATGGTGTATCAGCATAAACGCTGACAAGTGCAGCACCACCCTATTTACCCTCTCTCCAAAACAAAAGGCAGGGACCATCCAGATAAATGGAACACCCCTAAGAGAAGATAAAGAACCAACATATCTTGGAGTAACATTTGATGGCAGGCTGACATGGAGAAAGCACATCAACACAGCAGTAGCAAAAGCCAGAAGGAAAATAGCCATCCTGAGAAAGCTAAGTGGAACCACATGGGGAGCCAGTGGGAAAATACTTAGCAAAGTTTATCAACAGAGCATACGACCACATCTGGAATACAGGTCAACTGCGTGGTGTTCGGCATCAAAAACCACACTACAAGAGCTGGACAAAGTGCAAAATCAAGCACTTAGAGTCATCACAGGAGGGATGAGATCAACCCCTATAGTGGAAATGGAGAAGATGGGGAGGACACAAGCACTGAGTGAGCGCAGAGATACGAAAACGCTAATACAAGCAGAAAAGTTCCTCAGCTTGCCAGGCCACCCTATGAAGAACAGATTTGAAAACCTAGCTATGGGGCGGTTGAAAAGAAGTAGTTTTATCCACCAGGCCAAACGACTCTGCAGAGAAACCACCGATCTGCCCACAGTTGGTATCACCCTAAAAACTATTCCAGAGCGAACTCCATGGAAAGATGAGCATAGACTATCATTACAAATCCAGACAAAAGTGAGAGGAATATTTGACAAGGAAGAACAGAACAGTGTGCAGCGCAGAACAGCCACTCTCAGCTTCCTTGATGAAGAATACCCACAGGACCTCTGGATCCGAGTCTACACAGATGGGTCAGCACAAAATGCTGTTCGAAATCGAGGAGCGGGAGTGTACATAGAATACCCAAATAATACTAAGGACACAGCCAGAGTACCGACAGGAAAGTACTGCCATAACTACGATGCTGAAATTGAGGCAATCAAGATAGCAACAGAGAAATTACTAAATACCAGCAATGGTACACAACCTGTGGTGCTATTGACAGATGCAAAATCAGTACTCGAGGCGCTCCTGTCTGGGAAATTGTCAGTACTAAGGACACTACTTTCTGAACTTAGCAGTCAGCATAAGGTCACCATACAGTGGATACCATCCCACTGTGGAGTACCCGGAAACGACAGAGCTGATCAATTGGCTAAGGAAGGAGCCAAAGAAGAACAGCCTGATGTGCCCTTTACATACCAACAAAAGAAAAGAATGATCACATCAGTCAGAAAGCCACCAAAACCTGCTCAAGATGACTACCGCGTTATGGATAGACCAGAACAAATCATTATTCCGCGCCTCAGGACAGGGCACAATAGATTACGTAACCACATGTATACAAAATTCAAGATTGGTGAAACAGCCATGTGCACATGTGGATTGGCGTCGCAGACAGCAGAGCACATACTCCAAGACTGCCCAAAATATAACATTTCTAGGCAAACCTTCTGGCCTAGAGAGACGACAGTGGAAGATAAACTCTATGGACCGCTGTGTGAACTGAAAAAGACAGTTCAATTCATACAAGAGACAGCTTTGCAGTTATAGACATATTTCAAACGAACGAAAGATGAAGAATCTGAAAATGTAGACGTCACCGATTCAAGTCGCTTCCTAGTTAGGGAAGTTTTTGTTATCGCCCAATTGTGCTTTCTGTGCCAGAGGTAAGCTTGTGAATTTATTATACATGTTATGACCGTGGCTCTGAAGTAAAAGGGTACAGGTATCATTGTTTATGTGTGTGAATTGTGAAACTGTGAGAACAACACTTCATTGAAAACGATAGTCTGATTGTTCGCTTTCTGCTAAACTGACATGTTGGTCCCACTGATAATTCTCTCATGCTTGCAATTTCATCTACTACGAGTGACTTACCATATGCTTTGTGAATGGTAGCTCACTATCAGTGCATATCATCTATATTTTTCTGTATGCAGTAAACCTGTTCAATATACATGTATATCTTGAACCCTTTTCTCTATGCTGAAGAAATGTCTACTATCAACGCACATCATGGACAGTCGTTTCATGCTAGGGAGATGTGTTTGCTAAACTGTATCTCAAACTGCATTTACGAGTGCATCTTCTTATTCACATCTTGTGTAAATCTACGTAGTGTGTGATTTGTAATGTAACCTTTTTTTTTTTTCATGAATATGCTTTGAGAGAAAGTGAATGCCATGGTTTTTTTAATGAGTTATATTCTCTCTCTATCTCTCTCTTTCTCTCTCTCTCTCTCTCTCTCTCTCTCTCTCTCTCTCTCTCTCTCTCTCTCTCTCTCTCTCTCTCTCTCTCTATATATATATATATATATATATATATATATATATATATATATATATATATATATATATATATATATAATCTATTTATGAGAAGAAAGATAGACGCACTATATATCCATATGTGTTGCAGGACGTGCACTTCCCGTCAGCATTGCACAATTGTTGTTGATGACTTGGCGAATATTTTATGTTCAGGAATTGCCAGCAGCATTCTTTAAGAATTGCCACAATGTCATTTGTTTCTGAAGTTTGTGCTTTAGCCTGCAACACTGGGTAGGTTTTTAAACTGCGTTCTAACCCCCCCCCCCCTCCCCCCCCCTCTCCAAAGTCGGGTTGGGAAAGGACAGTGTGTTCATGTGGTTGGTTGTTGTTGTTGTTTGTTTGTTTGTTGATGTTGGATGAATATACAATGTGTGGCTCCTGCATTATTCTATGAGGATGGTTATATGGGTTTACTTTTGTGTTTGTTTCCCACGTGAATGGGTTTATTCATTGTTACCTGACTGTGGGAGGAGAAACGTCCTAACTGATCACAGTAGGAAAGGGTAAAAGAGTTTATGAGTTTAGATGATGGGAAAGGCACTTGTTGTGAACCGGGTGCCACACGAGGTGATTGCTGACCGGTCTGGTCATTGGCCTTTTGCCATTTGTCAGTTGACATTTACATATTGCAGTTTGAAGTTATAGACAAGAGATGATGTTTATGTCTCATGATGTTTTTGTCATTATGACGGTCTGTCTTATAATTTCCTATTGTTTTGTCAGAACGTTTATCCCATTATGACATCACAGTGTAAATCACAACTGGGTGTTGATCATTGAGTAGATACCACACACTCCATCAAGGTTGGATTAAAACTCATTACCAGAGAAGAGGGATTGGTGAATTAGAAAAACTCTCCCTTTTCCTCCCCTTATTTTCTTTTCTTTATGTTTGTTGTTATTGTGGTTACATTGACAGTTGAATTTCTTCCAAATGTATATCGATTGGATTTGTCTTGCATTATTGTAGTGCCAGAGAGATGAGTGGTGGATTGGCCTTATACATACAGTCAGGACACTTAAACACTGAATTGCTACCTGATATTCAGGGACAGGAAACTTGGTAATAGCCCTGTCCTTAGTCTACAACAGATTATCTCTGCTGAGTTCAAGTGTTTACTATCGCACTCACTCACTGTTGAGCTTTGTCAACGCAAACTTTATGCGTACAGAGTGGATTACCTGAAGGCTGTGGATAAGTTCTGACCTACGTCTGAGAGCTACAGGACGGTATTCCTTACTACAGTGTCAACCAAGACATGAGGGTTTACCTTTTCTACACAGCAAAGAGTGATACCCTCTTTAATGGATTACCCGCCTGGCTTCACTTCAATCAGCATTTTAAGGAAGCTTATGGACAGTCCAGTTTTCACAAGCATATAGCAGCGTGGATAATATAACTGCTGTGTGGATTGGCAGTTTTGTTTGCAGACGTAGTCCACTTCTGACCCAGATATGTGCAGGAAGGTTCAACACTAGATTCGAGTTATCACCCACATATATCTATCTTTTTCTTCTGCTGGGTTCATCCGGAGTATTTCCCCCCCCCCCCCCCCGACGTAATTGCGGTGTCCCTGGTTAGGCACCCTTGGACCGAAACCCTTAGGCCAACACATCCGACTTTCCCGTGCATTATTTACCAGTTAGAATTCCTCTCACTGTTGTGGTGCCGTCTACATCCTAGCTGGTCAAGTCAGAACGGTCGAAGACTTCACGGTCAGCTCTCAAGGGAAGTCAGGGGAAGTCCATGACATTTTCCGCCATCCAAGGAGACTTCCATAACTGCAGAGCCGATACATAGCGCCCTGGTGCTGGGCTCACCCAAGGACTCGCCACGTCCTGCTCATGGCTGCTTTAATTCCTCTCTTCCAAGTATTGGACATTTCATTTGCTACAGGCTGCTCCCGCGCAAACCAGGAACGGCCAGTCCGCAGACGACTTCCACTGTGCGAGCTTTCGGTTAAGATGTATATGGACACTGTGACCGGAAAACTAGATCGTCAGACCTGTTCCGGCCGGAAAACTAGATAGAGCTGTTCCGGCTGGAAAACTAAGTAGTCAGAGCTGTTCCGAGCACGAAGGACATTTCACTCGGACGTTTTTGCGCTGTGCCTAATTTATCTGCACCAATAGGCCAGCACATCCGACATCAGTGGGTGTTTTTACAGGTTTTCCTTCCCGGATATATCTATCTGAAGAGCGCTGGAACATTCCAACACCAGACTATTACCACAAGAGCACATCTAACCCAGGACATTAGCAGCTATGAATTAGTTGGAGAAGTTTTTTCAGAGACGGCGTAGAATATTCTCTCAGGCATACAGGCAGTGAACAGGGATAACATTTTGTAGACTATATGTGATTTATACTTTCCCCGGATTAGAGGGATTACTTTTCCTATGTTTACGAAAGAGAGACTTTCCATCATCTACTCAAGAGAGAAAGAGGATAATGACTTTTTAGATAGAATAGTTTATCAATTTCTGAACCTGTGTTTTTATTGGTTTCTTGACAGATATTATCTGTAAACTTTTTTCTTTTTTTGGGTGGGGGGGGGTGTGGGGGGGGGGGGGGAAAGAAATCATTTATTTTATTTTTGTTCCATTGATTTTGGTGTTTATGTATTTTTAATCATATAGCGACTATAAGCTACCAATCTGCTTAATACAATATATGATACTGGAAATATACCTCATGAATTATGTAATTCTGTATTTATTGCAATCCCAAAGAAATCAGGAACCTTGGAATGTGATCAACATCGAACAATTAGTATAATGAGTCACATCACGAAGATTTTGCTAAGAATTATCATGCAAAGAATTAGAAGGAAAATACAACCTGAAATAGGAGAAGAACAATGTGGGTTTGTAGAAGGAAAGGGTACAGTAAATGCTGTGTATTTACTGAGAACCGTAATCGAACGATCTATAGAAGTAAACAAAGATCTACACCTTTGCTTTATTGACTGCACAAAAGCTTTCGATAAAGTGAGACATGGCGACATGATAAGGATGCTTGAAGATCTACAAATTGATGGAAAAGACCTTAGACTTGTAAAAAACATATATTGGAAACAACAAGCTGTCATAAGAGTTGATAATGAAATAGGCCAATATCAGCCTATTAAGAGAGGTGTGAGACAGGGATGTGTATTATCTTCATATCTGTTTTCCCTGGACAGTGAAAGTAATTTCAGAAATATTGAAGATATGGAAGGAATCAACATTGGGGGACGATGCATCAATAACATTAGATATGCAGATGATACAGTCTTGATTGCAGACAATGAACAGGATCTGCAACATTTAGTAGATGCGGTTGTTACACACAGTGAACAACGAGGGTTAGAATTAAATTGTAAAAAGATACAGATTATGGTCGTCACTAGGAAGAACGAAATACCACAATGTAATATACAAGTAAATGGGAATATTCTTCAACAAGTGAATAGGTACAATTATCTCGGAACAGTCATAACATCTGATGGGAGATGCCTTAAGAAGATTGGAACAAGAATCGCCATGGCAAAAGTAGCCGTTAGCAAGATGAAAAACATACTGACCAATAAAAAGATGTCAATTGAAACGAGAAAAAGAGTGTTGAGGTGCTACATAGAACCTATACTTTTATATGGATGTGAAACTTGGACAATGAGCAGTCAAGCTGAAAAACATCTGATGGCTGTAGAAATGTGGTAACTGAGGAAAATGCAAAGAATACCATGGACAGCCAGAAAGACCAATGAACAAATCCTTCAAGAAACAAATGAAGATCGTAAACTGATTAGAGACATTAGACGTAGACAGTCAACATTTTTTGGGCATGTTATGAGAAGAAATGAATTGAAAAACTTGGTGACAACTGGTAAGATCGAAGGGAACAGACCAAGAGGAAGACCTAGAAGCAAATACCTGGATGGCTTGGCCACGTGGCATGGTCGAGACAGAAACACGGAGCTGATACACGACTCTGGTGATCGAGTGAGATGGCAAAACATGACCGCCCACGCTTACCGACATGGCACATGATGGATGGATGGTATTTGTAATGGTTTGGTGTGTTTATGATATCACAATGATGATCACAGATCGTTTATGTCCCATAACCCACCTTTTTTCCATAATGGAGTTGAATGTACCTAAATGACTTGGAGTTTATTGCATTGTGGAACATTTGTTCTTTATGTTATATAATATAGTCGTTATATGACCTTGTTTATAAAACATAGTTCACAGGTGAGGCTGGATACCTACACAGAGACAACATTTCATTTTAAGTGAGCAGCTTCCTCTGTTGTCTGCGGTACATTTTCAGCATCTCTACACCTCCGAAAGGAGGCCCTTTCCTTCGTAAATTTAGTGTTGAACTTGTACCCTTTTTCCTCACTTGGTGGTCAGAGCCATTACAGGGTCTCCTTAAGAAGGCCAGTTTAGTATGATAACCCATCCCATCCGCGATATCCCTAGGCAAATCATCCATATTTATCTAATAACCTCACACCATCTCACCTCATTAGTAAATAGTAAAATATTATCTCATTAAGTGTATGTGATAAACAAAGGAGATAATAAAGTAACAAATAATACACTAGAAAGAAAATAAAACTGATAGTACACAGGATATAATACATAACTTCTCCATAACAAATGTACTTGTTAAGACGATGTTAAGAATTAGATAGCACAGTACAAAGTATAGAGAAGTAATGAATGGTTCAAAACCTTCCAAGATACTTATAACAAGCACTCTTAGTGTTAACTATAAGTTGTCACTTACCCTGTTTCCAGAAATTCACTAAAATTCTTCTGAAATGATTTAAGGAAATACAGTCACTAGTGCACTAGCTCAGAGTGTGCAAATTGAACCCAGAGTCTAATTCGTCTCTGGCATTTAAAGCTAGGGAAATCAATTAATTTGCGTCTCCTTTCTCTCTCTCCCTCTCTCAGATAATCAGTAGCTGTCATGCCCCACACAGGTGTTATATTATCAAATAACATTTCAGGAACTTACCTTCAATAAATGTTAGTCACATGTCACGTTAATCTCTGATTCTAATGATTTCCCATGCTCATCTAATAATTTATAGATGGACAGTGATTATTTCCTGAAACATGTGTAAGAGTTGTTTAAAATTAAATGCCACTCAATGTGCGTGCTTTTGACCATAGATTTGTCCTCTACTGTTAACTTTCTAGCTGCACCGGGCTATCTCTGGATAATTCTACAATGCATCACAATTAACATTTTACACAAACAAGTCCTTTGGACTATCAAATGTCGCATCACGGAACGAAGCAAGCGTACCTGTCTATTGTCCTCACTACTATCGTCGTTGGAATTGCTAGTTACTGAAAAGAAACTAAGAAAATGCAGTTTGTTGAAACGCTATGTCACAAGGCTCCCCTCTATAACAGTTCAGCCTAGGAAGAACTGCAACATCAACCAAATGCAATTTTCTGAATCCTCATAATTATTATATCTTTTCTTTATGACCAGTTGGCAGCTGATGGGACGCAGAGGTGTTTCCAAGGCACCAGGGCCGGGTTATATACTGGCCAAGACCTATTGACACGTCCTCGTCGAGCGTCCTGGGCAACAGGTCCCATCGGGGTCCTGGCTAAAGTCAGTAGGATCGCCGATTCCTCCGAAGTCGGAGAGTGTCTGCCTGTACGGCGAGGAACCACCAGTCTGCACACCAATAAGCCAGACATGGGACAACGGATACTCACGCAAACCTCAGGTCCTGTATGACATCACACTGATGTTGGACAACAGGATGCCTTCATTCGACATACAGGACTTCGCGTTGGAACTCAAGCCAACGAACACAAGCAAGCAAGCAAGCAGGCAGCTGATGGTCTAACATCCAAGTGACGGTCTAACATCTAAGTCTAACATTGTGTTTTAACCAGGTTGGCAGATGATGGTAGAACATTGTAAAGTGACCTGACGCTCAAGTGCAGTGGTGTCATGTAACAGATAAAATTTCTCTCTGCATTGACCCTCCCCATGACACCCATTGGCTCTCTTGCGACTGGTAGCCAGCCTTTAGTACTCTTTTTTGTCCTCTTTTGCTTGTCTTCCGAATCACAATGTCTCTGCATTTCCTAGTCGTCATCTTTGACCACAGTTAAGCCCTGTCATGGTGATCGATCTCCCGAATATTCGAATGGGCGTGAGTAGTGTATTAGGGCGTCCAGACACACATTATGCAACCAGAATCTGGCGGGTAATGGCGGCTGATGGTTTTATGAAGGAAAATATGGGGAAAATTGTCGACTCTGTAAATTGTTTGGCGGCGTGTGGGAACGGTTTTTTGACGGGTGATGGCGGGTGTGAAAGTAATTAAGGTAAAAGTAGTCGGTGGGAATAGAAAGCGAGGTTGTGAGCACGGATGAAGGGGTAGTACTTACTGGAAATAGAAAGAGAGGGTGTGAGTACGGATGAGGGAGGGGGGGGGGAAGTTATATATTTTGGTTAGAAAGGAGTATATGAATGTGTTAGTATGCGTGGTGTAGTGATGTATAAACTGCCAAGGGTGTGATGGGTCGTGGTTTCTACTCATGGGGTGGATATATGGTGGTGGCGTAGACATAATGTATTAGTATGCGTGGTGAGTAATGTATAAACTGCCAAGGGTGTGATGGGTCGTGGTTTCTACTCATGGGTTGGATATATGGTGGTTACGTATATGAATGTGTTAGTATGCGTGGTGAGTGATGTATAAACTGCCAAGGGTGTGATGGGTCGTGGTTATACTTGACGAAGTAAGAGGTGTAGATGGTTACTATCATCTGAACAGTGTGGTAGTAGTGTCTAAGTGAAAGTAAAGGGTGGTATGTAGCTTATTCACTACCATCATTACAAAGGAAATCTTATAAAGTTATAATGGGTGTCATTTGATGGTAAGGGGTGGATATTAGTGATCAAGTAGGAGTGATATAGGGGTGGTCATAAATGTAATAAGAGGTGTTCGCAGTTACACACTGGTCAACCAGTGGTCAAGTAAGGGTCAAGTAGTCAAGTAAGGAAATTTTAGGGAAAAGTGATTGTAATGATATGGTGATGATTAAAGAGTAGTAAATTAGGGGTCAAGCAGTGGTCAAGCAGTGGTCAGGTGGTCAAGTAGGGAAAATTTTAGGGAAAATTGGTCGTAGTGACATGGTAATGCTTAAAGGGTGGTAAATTAGTGGTCAAGTAGTGGTCAAGCAGTGGTCAAGCGGTGGGTAAGTGAGGAAAATTTTAGGGAAATTTTAGGGAAAAGTGATTGTAACGATATGGTGATGTTTAAAGGGTGGTAAATTAGTGGTCAAGCAGTGGGCAAGTGGTCAAGTGAATAAATTTTAGCGGAAAGTAGTTGTAGCGACATGGTGATGCTTAAAGGGTGGTAAATTAGTGGTCAAGTAGTGGTCAAGTAGTGGTCAAGTAGTGGTCAAGTGGTCGAGTGACCACTTAAATTGTAGAGGACGATGTGCCTAAGATTATGGTAGTGGTTAAAGTGATCGATGACGTGGTCAAGCAGTGGTCAAGCAGTCGAGTGACCACTTAAATTGTAGGGGAAAGTACGTATAGTGCAATGGTGGTGGGTAAAGTGAGGAATAATCAATAGTAGTGATAATAGTACTACCAATATTAGCGACAAGAATATTAGCTGGTACGTTGTTATTATACTATATTTTTGTGGGGTGTGTAAAAATCATACAAAGAGGGTCATACAAACACAAGTACACACATGTACACACTTGATACATTTGTACATATATACACATAAAGACAGACAATCACAAAGACACACCCATACCATTACCACTGTCATCACAACTATACACAAGTACAGACACACTCACCCATACACAAGAACACTCAAAGACAACCATACACAGACAACCCATACCATTACTACTGTCACTATCAACAGATATACACACGTGCAGAGACAGCACAGACACACTCGTACCATTACCACTGTCATCACAACCAGTACAGACACACTCACCCATAATCAATTACACAAATACACACCTACAATCAAAAACACACAAAGACACAGACACACTTATACATACAGACACAGAAGTACAGACAACCCATACTATTACTACTGTCATCACAACTACACACCCATAATCAATTACACAAATACACACCTACAAACAAAAACACACAAAGACACAGACACACTTGTACATACAGACACAGAAGTACAGACAACCCATACTATTACTACTGTCATCACAACTATACACAAGTACACACCCATAATCAATTACACAAATACACACCTACAAACAAAAACACACAAAGACACAGACACACTTGTACATACAGATTCAGAAGTACAGACAATCCATACCATTACTACTGTCACAACAACAGCTATACACAACTACACACAGACACACTCACCCATACACAAAGAGGGCCACACAAACCATTACTACTGGTACCACAACCACTACAGATACACTCACCTATAAACAAATACATGAACAAAACGTGTCCCTACAAGAATATCACAAACCACATACCCCCTTTAGGTAAAGAACGCGGATGTCCGAGACAGCCCCTACGTCATCAACGCCACATGCAAAAGTCATTAAGTATGAGTCATCGGTGTGTAGGGAAGCAGGCGGGCGTGAGAATAGCTTGTCTTCAAAAACTCCCACATCAGCTATGTAGGGTCGTGTGCAGAACCAGTGTATAAAATAGACGGCGTCTCTTGTGAGCTCAGTACCAGTTCACGGGCTGACTTGGGTAGCTACAGAGTTATTTTTTAAATCAGGCTGGTGTGAGCAGTGTTCGTGTAGTAAGCAGATATTGTTCACATACTGACTTGGCTACATCGGTGAAACAGGTTGGTGTGAGCATTGTTCGTGTAGTAACCAGCTATTGTTCACGTACTGACTTGGCTAGCTACAGCGGTGAAACTTGGTGTGAGCCTTATTCGTGTCGTTGGCATCTGATAAAACATTGAAACATTGTATACATCAGAACTTTTTGGTGTTGTAAGAAAGAAAAAAAAAACAGTTTATCAATATGGCCACCAGATCTACTTTCACGTGTTCAGTGTGCGACAAAGACTTCCGTGATAAGTATAAGCTCACTCGCCACATTCATACCATTCACGATACGAAAGAGCAACCACACTTATGTCATATCTGTGGACAACGTTTTAAGAGAAAAGACAATCTACAAAAACACATACGAATACGTCATCACCGGCCTATGGATACATCAGAACCAGAGACAACTACCTCTTCACCATCAGAGACAACACCACCAACAACCTCGACGACACCACCAACTGAAACCAATATAACTAACAGTCAGATACAACCAGACGAGAATATTCTTGAACAAGTGGTAGAAGACGAAGCGGCCATCTTAGCAGCCGGGGAACCAGAGACACTACACATCCTTCCACCCGATATTCAACAAATATATAGAGAAAATTGGGAAGCTATCAGGACACATCACAAGATTAACAAGTATTTATCGACATACACCTTCTTTATTAGCCCGGAGATACAAAAGCCTATCAACTGGACAGATACGTTGTATAAGATTTTCAACGCTCAAATTAGTCGCTTTAAGATCAACTTTAGCTTTCATCTAGTGTTACGACATAGAGGAACACAAGATCTTAGATTCTATCATGCATCATTTAACAATTCTTCTGTTTTAGAATTTCCAGCGCTAATAAATAACAGATACGACTTTGATGCCTTCCTTACAACAGTACACGAACATGACATTCATTCCTACGCCATGCAACAACGTACAGACACCAAATACACACAAGAGACAGTAGCTGGCATATGTTTTTACCTCTTTCATATGCCCGAGTTCCCGATAGTTTGATGTCTATGTCATCCCCCAACTACATTGTTTTATATTTTTGTCACTAACCCTGTATGTCATTGATGTTTTCTTATATCACTAAACTATTTTCATGAATAATACATTCTTTGATATATTGAAACCAAGATTTTTGTTGATTTTCTTTAGTGACTTTCTTTTTACTTCTTGTTCCGAGAGACATCAACACTGACAGACAATGAAACAAAGACACATACTGAAATGTATTTATGTATTTATTCAACTGATGCTTGCAACCAAGTATAGAAATTACGCCATCCACCTCCCAGTATCCAACGATGTAGTTTATCAGTCATATACGTGCCTACAGATTTAGCGAAGCTTTCCTCCAGGTCCTGGACACTCACGTCTGTATTGTAAGAATTATTAACCAGATGCTTACCCAGACGCATACCAAGTGTAAAAACCATCATTATTCTCCCGTAATTGATGACGTTATCGGCAAAGACTTCGTCAGCGATTGAAACAAAGACCGGGAAAACGTGTTCGGGCTTGATACAGACTTCTAGTCTCGTAAATAACACATCATGTTGGTTGGCTATCTGACGTACAAAGCGACACAACCTCGAGTTATTGGTCTTTGTGGGCTTGTAGGAACTAATAATAGTCAACGCCATACTCACCACCTCAGTGTGAACTTGTGTCAACTCGACCATTGGTTCCATCATTATTATACCAATAGTTACCAGAGACCCACTGGCGTGCAGTTGGTGGTCAAATGGTCTAATACTATCACTTGATACGTTTATAAACACTAATGCGACTAGATAGGTGATTATTAATACTCATGGATCCTAGGTGGAAACATCCTTTTACGGCCTTGATTGCGGGCCCAACAGGGAGTGGTAAACCGTCTTTGTCCAACAGTTCTTGGCCCATCTACCAGCCATGGTAGACCCCCTTCCAGAGGAAATTATATGGTGCTATGGGGAATGGCAACCCATCTACGAAACTATGAAGGGTGTTCAATTTAATGAAGGTCTGCCAGATGTGGAAAAATGGACAGGTGATAGACGTCGGTTAGTAGTCATAGATGATCTAATGTCTGAGACAGATGACAGAGTGACTAAATTATTTACTAAAGGCAGTCATCATCGCAACCTCAGTGTTATGTATATAGTACAGAACCTATTTGGTAAGAATAAAGAACAAAGAACTATCAGTCTGAATTCGCACTACCTAGTGGTGTTTAAGAATCCTCGAGACGGGTCTCAGATTACCAATCTGGCCAAACAGATGTATCCAGGCCGTGTGTCATATGTCCAAGAGAGTTTTAAAGACGCGACATCGGCTCCACACGGGTATTTGTTATTTGACCTGCGACAGGAAACACCGGATCAGCTCCGCTTACGAAGTCATATATTTCCCGACCAGCAGCAAGTCGTCTACGTCCCCAAATAACATGTCTAACCGACTTAAACGTAACGAGGGTATGTTACGTTTCTTGGGTCAGACCAACCCAGCCACTGTGAAGGCAGTAATGAAATCAGCTTCCCCGGATCTCGTCCAATCAATTTGCGAGTGCTGTCACAGCGTTTTAAACGGTAATGTTCCCCTGACACCAGCTCAGAAGAAGCGTCTGCAACGACACAAAGACAGTCTGAGAGCACTCACTCATAAGAAATTTATCGCTCAAGAAAAGGAAAGAGATTCTACAACAAGGTGGTTTCATAGGCGCCTTACTAGGCCCCATACTAAATGTGTTGAAAAGCGTGGTGGGATTGTAATGGCCAAGAAGATGATCTTGATCGATCCCCGGTTGCTAGAAAAACCCTATGTACCACCCGACACACTAAATGATAGTCTACAGGATTTGGATCGTCAGATGCAACAAGTCCTGGAAACAGAAGATCTACCACCCCGTTACAAGGCCAGAGTGCCAAGGAGCGGGAGATACGCGGCGGGGTTAATAATATATATTTATTTATATATACCTTCCAGTCCTCCTTGTTCTTTAGGTGACAAGTGAAAAGCCAAACTTCGGCCACTGGAAAATCAAACCTTTCTATAAGACGACGCCGGATAATTTCTTCTCACAAATCCATTTTAATACGACGATTTTGACATAGCAGTCGCTCCACATAAAGCTCCAAACATATCTGAAAATCTACACACACTATTTTAAAGAAAAGGCGGCATGATATCAGCCGTGCCGTAGTGACAAGAAGCCACGTCCGACTTGGACGCCAGCTCAAGTCTAACTGACTTTTCTGTGACGTTTTGGTGCTTACCCCAAAACGTCTTGCACACTTTTATTCTTTTTGCCACCAATGCCGTGCAAATTGTGTCTCACCATTTTTAGCCTGATCTAGGTATATGGCATTCACCCCCTCCACCTTTCAAAATGTTAAAAACATTTTGTTAGTTTATTTTATTTTTTATACCTTGACACAGAAAAATGGTGTCGTCCGTCTGTCCTACTTAACGAACATTCATTATCTATCTAATAATCATTTACTATAATAATATAATTAATCAGTACCTAGCCATCTAATAATACAATACACAATAACAATATAATTCATCAAATCAGCAATGTCATAACAGCACAATAGTTCTCTCTGTGTAAACACCGATCTGTAACTATTCATTTTGCTCCTTTAAGGATAAATCTTATGCTTTTCATTTCTTTCTCCAGCAGGATAAATCTTTTCCTTCAATCAACTGTTGTAATATGGTACCATTGCCCAATGCTCACACATGTATGCAGAGAAGCTACCTCATACTGCTTTCATCTGTCCATTGGTGCTAGTAAGATGCTGATTTTTATATAATTATATGACTCGGTATCCATAAAATCATCTTTAACTCTCCAACGGTTATATCTCGGTATCATATAGACTGCCTTAGCGCATCAGATCAAAGAGAGTTTCCCCAAACCTCTTAGTCTAATGACGTTGGTTAGTCCACAGTACACCTCCATATTCGTCTAGAGATGTAACACATATCTTGGTACAATTCTAGTGTACTGTTATATCTGCGCAGGGGAGTTGCTTCTATCCCAGCACACCGCACTGCACCCTCACATTATGTGTGGTTCTCTCTGTACCCTCTCTACCTATTCCTGTGATTACCCTTGATAAAACAAATGGCAACCATTTGCGGCTGATCCAGCAATAATAGCAAAATCAAAAGCTGAATTACCAGATCACATGAATAGTCTAAATGAAATGTGTAGCTGTATAAAACAAATTAGCATAAGTAAAATATGTAAATATTTTTCAATATCCAAGAAAAAGAAAGATAATATCTGATATCTACAGTTATGATATCTATATGTGATATAACACGATGATGTAAGACGATCACGTGTTGGTTTCACGTGCGAACAATATGAAATTCCTTTATTTGTGATGAGGAGGTATGTAACGTATTTTAATATTTAGCAGTGTTTATATGAATTTGGAATGAGTTTTGACGAATTTTTCTGGCATCTTGATTCAATTCTCCTAACATAGTTTTCCGATAATATCTTTGTATGTATTCCTTTAATTTAACAACGTCGTGTGTTCATAATTTGTGATGAATTGATATCCATGGTTAATACAGAAGTTTGTTAGATTGTCCTCTAGTATCAGATATTCCAATGCAGAAAACAACTGAGGTGGAGTTAATGATGGAGTAATTGGACATCCATATAAAGGAGGTCTCAAACGTTGTATCCACTCATCGATTCGGGCGACTGATTTGTTATCGCTCGAAAAGTTATCGCCTATCCTGAACACGTTGATCGGAATTTCTTCTGGACTCGACATAAAGGAGCACGGTTGATATAATGGACGTGGATGAGTAACCATCTGCGGTTTGGTGATTCGATGTTGTAGAACATTCCTCCAAAGCAGAAAGATGCGAAAAGATACCTTTAAATGTGAAGCATATCTGGATTTCTTTCCGGTTTAACACTGTTGCTAAAGAATTTCGTGACTTGAGTACCTCGGCCTGGGCCAATGAGCAAAATCTAGTCACGATTTTAGCTTAATAATATCAATTGAATGTAGACTGGCCACTGTTGGCTGTAGCATGGCCTAAGAAAGTTTCATGTATGCAAATCATGCTTTCATAATTGACGTATGTGTTTTAAGACTCCAGCAGCTCTGAAATTATATTGATTATTGTTCGGCTTTCTGAAGATTGCTGTAATAAGTCCTGTGGACGTATCGACAAGCTTTTGTTTCTTCAGTGATATTTGATGCGAGTTATAATTATGTAACATTATTATAAAATATAATTCCGTTGTAGACCGATTCTTTCAAAGTCAAAATTTCGATTCTATATTTGTGTCGTACTGATTCTATACACAATTAGTTCTCGGTATGTAGCGTTTATAAACTTCCTCTGACAACTGTCTGTAGATTAAGCGCTAAAGCAACACGATCCAGGTTTTCGAGGGGTATTCTGGGTTAACGCTTCTCGTTTCCCAGGCCTCTTAACTGTCGTTTGTAACCAAGCTTACAATACATACGTCTAGTTGAAGTGAGTACTTTGTGACAGTGTAATGTCAATGAACGCGCTCCTCCGATTTGACACAAATGGAACCGCAAAAGTTTATTTGTCAATTAATTTCCCGTTGAAACTGTATTTGCTGTATCTGTGAAGACGAATGGAAATTGAAGACGTGCACGATCAAATGGCACACAGCACAGTGATCTGAGTCCAACATCTCAAATCTTCGTTATGTGTAAGAAAGATGCTGTATCTTCAGAACTATCAGGAAACGGTACACTGAATTGAGGATGGATAATTGGGCAGATAGAATCAACTGTCGTATGTTTCCATCAATGAAACTGGACCACTCCTAATCTTGCTAGCTGATGTTACAATGTTCATGTCGCCGGAACATCAAAATACTACAGACGAACGTTTATGCAGATCAAGACAATTAGGTGTTCGGAGACTGTGTAAATTCCCTAGTAATGCTACTAATCTGTTGTTTGTTCGAATAAATGTATGTAATTAATAATGGTGGACAAATGAATCTTCAATTCCGATACTTCTTATTGGCTGTATTAACGTTCTCTTCTCAAGTCATTTTCGTCTGCGATTGAATAGTAAATTAATAAATGTATCTTCTCAGGCAATAATGCTGTAAAGAATGTAATCAACGTAGCTCGCCTTCAATGAACAGCGCTGGATTAAAACCATAAGAACAGATGAAATCGAATCGTTGACATGATTGTGTCAGAATCAATCTCTATATAATTTGATAAACAGCTTCATCCAATAGTCATCAAATTCTACCGTGCCTGGTGAATCCCCCAGGGCAGCCGGTAAGTATATATTTGATATCATATATTAAATGTTAGCTTGACAAACCTTTAAGTGACTGTTCTAAATTCACGACCTATGTCTTTCAATTCATCTTCCCTCCACTCTACAGGTCCATCTGTTGCCGTTCTGAATTCTCACTAACAGTTGATTCATTCTTCTTCGAACCGTAGACTACAGACTGTTCCCGGATGTGTGTTATACACAACCAAAATAATGATCAGTGTTTACTGTTGTAAATTAATCGGTAATTGATTTCATTTTCCCAAACAACTGCTTTGGCGACATCTTTACGCGGCTCTTCCTGTCTGTTTATTTTCCGTGCTGCACCGTGCGTTCACATGGTTTAAGCTGTGCATAGTATTTCGTGACCTTGGCCTTCACATGTATTTGGCTCGATCGATTGTATGAATGTTAAATTTCCTAATATGTAATAAGTTAATAATAAATCACGGATTCGTAATCCACTGCGAAAAACCCCCATTGCCAAGGAGCGGGAGATACGCGGCGGGGTTAATAATATATATTTATTTATATATACCTTCCAGTCCTCCTTGTTCTTTAGGTGACAAGTGAAAAGCCAAACTTCGGCCACTGGAAAATCAAACCTTTCTTTAAGACGACGCCGGATAATTTCTTCTCACAAATCCATTTTAATACGACGATTTTGACATAGCAGTCGCTCCACATAAAGCTCCAAACATATCTGAAAATCTACACACACTATTTTAAAGAAAAGGCGGCATGATATCAGCCGTGCCGTAGTGACAAGAAGCCACGTCCGACTTGGACGCCAGCTCAAGTCTAACTGACTTTTCTGTGACGTTTTGGTGCTTACCCCAAAACGTCTTGCACACTTTTATTCTTTTTGCCACCAATGCCGTGCAAATTGTGTCTCACCATTTTTAGCCTGATCCAGGTATATGGCACAGAGCGTATCAGCAAACACTACAGAGGTATCTGAATCGACTCGAACAGTACAGACACAAGCCTCTGGGACTAGTAGATATCAAGGAACAAAAACCTGAAGTCACCAGTGTACCGACACCAGTAGCCGAGACACCTCTTCAACCAACACCTCTGCAACCAACACCTATTCAACCGGCTCAAGTAGTCGAACCCAAAACAGTCAAGACCACACCACATTACAAACTCAGGCGAAGCAAGAAGAAGACTAGGATACCTACCCGCAAGTGGCAAAAATGGCCGCCCAATTAAGAAAGTATTACTATGACCCTAAGAAACCCGGAGCCTATGGTGGAGCAGCCGCCTTAAAAGAAATACTAACCTGAAGAAAATAGATAAATGGTTACGTCACCAGGATACCTACACGTTACATAAACTGATCCGTCGCCGATTTCAGAGACGCCAGACCATAACCGGTGGTATAAATCAACAATTTCAAGCCGACTTGATAGATATGAGACTATTACAACGATACAACGATGGGATGTCGTACCTAGTGACTTGTATCGATGTGTTTAGTAAATATGCTTGGGCTATCCCGATCCAAAAGAAAACGGGGAAAGCGCTGGTGGTGGCTATGGGTAAAATCTTTGGTGATAGCCAACCGATAAATTTTCAGAGCGATAAAGGTTCGGAATTCGTTAATCGGACCTTCTTAAAATTTCTGAAAGATCGAGGTGTGCACTTCTTTACCACCGAGAATGAAGATGTGAAGGCAGCGATAGTGGAAAGATTCAATCGAACCCTGAAAGAAAAAATGTGGCGTTATTTCACCAAGACCAATACACTGCGCTACGTCAACGTGATAGATAAATTGATCCAGAACTACAATGCTTCGTATCACAGAAGTATTCGCATGGCCCCTGTACAAGTCAACTATAGTAATCAAGAAGAGGTGTGGGATAACTTGTATAAGCCGACATACGTATCGAAAAAAGTGTATTTTACATCTGGGGATCGAGTCAGACTGGCTGAACCCAAACAACCTTTTAAAAAAGGGTATATGCCCTCGTGGACAGAAGAATTGTTTACCGTCAGTCGCATAAACCAGACCAGTCCAGTGACCTATGTGGTAAAAGATGATTCGGGAGAGGAACTACAGGGCTCGTTCTACAGAGAAGAAATACAACTAGTTGGAGACAAGCAAGTGTATCGTATCGAAACAATCTTACAAGAAAGACCCAGGCGAGGTGGTGGGAAAGAGTATTTAGTGAAGTGGTTTGGTTATCCCCATTCATTCAATAGTTGGATAGCTGACACGCAACTAGCTAGTTATGGAGACTAGTGGTGTGACTGAAGACAGGGTGGAAACTATGGGGGTGCGCCCACAACCGACAGAGGGGGAAAGAACATCGATCTGGTCATTCTTTGGACAACGTGTACCGAGGCCAGAGATTGTATTTCTGTGTCAAATGGTGGTTATATATGCCGTAATTGCCGTGTCTTTGTTCAATCTGACTCAAGGCAGCGCAGACGAACCAGACGGCAAGTTGTGGGTAGCTCTAATGAGTAGTTGTTTGGGGTATATGCTACCTAATCCTAAATTAGAAAAACGATGAGTTTCTACGTAACTTTACCGAGTAATTCTGGACCAAAGGTATTTCCCAACAACCAACCCGGTCACTTTTTTGTCAAGTTGCCGCAGACCATTGATGTAACGCCCCAATACGAAGTGGCCCGGGTCGAGATTCAGTTCCCCAATTCGTATTTTAATGGTTTGCCTGGTGAAATTTGGTTCCAATACTTTCCACCTAAAGGTAGTGGTATGGAACCTATAACCCTTGTATGTCCACCGGGTCCGTTCAGCAGCCCTGCAACTTTCATCGAGGAATTGAATAAGTTGTGTGTAGAAACCCAACTAGACGAGAAATTAAACATCAAATTCATGCTAGGTACACCTTGGAAAAAAGTCGGGCTGAAAATATTTGAAAAAGGCGCCCAGGCAAAAATTAGTGACAGATTGAAGAATATGTTGGGTTTTCCAAGCTCGACTCTATCAGACGATAATGTCTTATTATACGGTAATACAGAATTAGAGATGGATAACGAAGTTAAAAATATCTACGTCTATTCCGATCTCGTAGCCGCGAGACCAGTTGGAGACGTCATGGGTCCTTTACTAAGGACTGTTCCTATATTGGACCGACTGTCACCTTCAGTGTTTCGTCTTTATGATAAGCCACATTATGTACCATTAAGTCGATTCTCCTTCGACACGGTGGAAATACTTTTAACTTACGATACGGGTAAAACACTCTCATTCAACGATGGGACTTCAGTACTAACTTTACATTTTCGAATCAGGAAGCACTCAGACCTCGAATAGACTAATATGAGTTTCTACGTGACGCTGACGAGTAATGCTTCGTTACAAATATACCCCCAAAATAACGCCGGACATTTCTTTGTCAAACTACCACAAACTATTGAGCTCACCTCCCAGTACGAAGTTGGTTTGGTTGATATTCAGTTTCCCAACACCTATTTTAATATTTTGAAAGATGAGGTGTGGATAAAGTACTTTCCACCTCCAGACCTAGACGAACCACCGATGACGATTACGCTGACGCCTGGTCTGTACAAATCAATAGAAAAATTCATTGGTGAATTGAATAGATTGCTTTTCGAAGCTGAGAGATTTATCAATGAACTGCAATGGGTGCGTCTCGATGATGCCTTACAAGAACATAACCTAATGATGTTCTCTTATAACGATATTTCGAATAAGGCTCGTTTCCAGTTATATGAACAGGGGGCTGAAGTTAGACTTAGTGACAAGTTGGCAGAAATATTACAGTTTCCCGCGACACATGTCACCGAGACTGAACCCAGTCTGTCTGGTGTGGGTGAAGTGGATTTAGACCAGGGCACAAAAAATGTCTTCGTCTATTCCGATATTGTCACCTCGCGGGTGGTTGGTGATGTGATGGTACCATTACTGAGGACACTACCTGTTCTAGACAGATCTACCACCTCGGTATTTAGGATGTATGACAAGCCACATTACGTACCCCTCAGTCGATTTTCATTTGACACGATTGAACTTCTTATAACCGACGAGCAGGGGAAACCTATCCCATTTACAGGTGGAACTTCAGTAGTGACGTTACATTTTCGAACAACCAAACGTTTTGATCTGGGCTAACCATGGTTAGGCACGTGCCAATCCAACGCAACCCCAAACTATACGAGGACTATTTCTGCAATCAAGCTGGAAGTGGTCTCCCTGTTTTTGTAGGTGGTCGAAGTCAGCGAGGTCATGGAATTAGTAGTTTCTTTAGTGGTCTTGGTCGCACAATTCTTCCTTGGTTGAAGACTGGTGGCAAAGCCCTATTGAGAGAAGGACTGGGGACGGGTCTGACGAAAACGAGCCGCCCCGCCAGGTCAGCCCAGTAAAAGAATAAAACCAACAGTCAGAAAGTCGTCGAGTCATAAGACACATCACCACCAAGCGGGACATTCGGATATTTTCTCATAATGGCGTTAATTCATCCCAAGTCATGTGAGTGTCTGCATTCTGGTCTGGATCTGTTTAGTGTACCTCCCACCCAGACAGCCGTGGAAGAGGGACAGTTTGTGGAGATTCATCCATTGGCCACGTTAGCTTATGGGGCACCCATCGAATTCACCATTTCTGGTGTCGGTGAAGATTACATTGATTTGTTTAATACTTTTCTGCACGTGAGAGCCAAAGTTACACTGCCCAATGGCGACGACCTACCAAACACAGCCGAAGTCGGTCCGATAAATTATTATTTGCATAGTTTGTTTTCTCAAGTAGACGTGTCCCTGAACGACACTCTTATTTCACCGAGTGAAAATTCGTATCCGTACCGGGCCTACTTGGAAGCTCTTCTGAATTACGGTGAAGAGGCCAAAAAGAGTCATCTGACGTCAGCTCTATACTATCAAGATACTCCTTTGCACATGGCAGACACAAAGGGTGAGCACAATACAGGTCTAGCCAAAAGAAGATCTTTAGCCAGCTATAGTGTGCCTCTGGATATGATGGGGCGCCTACATTCCGACATTTTCAATCAGGATCGGTACATGTTGAATGGTGTCGATATTAAAATCAATCTAACCCCATCAAAATCCGTCTTTAATTTGATTGCCACGGATGTAAGTGGTGGGTACAAAAGTGTCATTACTTACGCCGCCCTCTTGGTGAGGAAAGCTAAGTTAAATCCAGCTATCTCTCTGGCCCATGAAAAAGCCTTATTGAGATCCAATGCCAAGTATCCTTTTAAAAGGGTCGTGGTAAAGACCTTTTCTATCCCTAAAGGTATGTTTTCCCACACACAAGATAACCTTTTCCTCAGCCAGACACCGACCCGGGTGGTGATCGGATTAGTGAATGCTTCCTGCTTCAATCGCGAGCTGAATACGAACCCCTTCATATTCAATCATTATCAGTTAAACTATTTGAGTCTGATGGTAGATGGGCGTAGTGTTACAGGCAAACCCTTAACCATGAATTATACCACAGGTCAGTACATGCGAGCTTTCCATAGTACCAACTTGGCCCTTGGTCTGACCGGTAAGGATGTCGGGAATGGTATAAATTATGAAAGTTATAGTCAAGGGAATTGTCTCTATAGTTTTGATCTGACTCCCAGTATATTAGATGGAGAGCAGTTTGAAATGGCGAAATCTGGCCCATTGTCAGTAGAACTAAAGTTTGACGTTATAACGACTGTACCTCTACAAGTCATCGTATACGCCGATCTCGATTCGGTCCTAGAAGTTTCCAAGACGAGACAAGTGCTAACAGATTACATAGCATAATGGATACCCAACAACTAAGACAATTACTCATGTCTGATCTGTTTGTTCGTCGCCTTCCACTAGTCAACGTATGCGCTAGAGATCATTTACCTATACACGTTGATAGAACACAGCCAGCTGCTTTGATCGTCAATACTGACACCAGTGCTTACTCTGGTTCACATTGGATCGCCCTATATTTTAATGGTCTAGGTCAGTTTGAATATTTCGATTCGTTTGGCTTGCCACCATTACACGCCGACATTATCCATTTTATACAACGAAACTCGGACAGATCACCCGTGTACAATACCCGTATGCTACAAGACATTAATAACAGTACTTGTGGTCTGTATGCGTTGTATTTCTTATTAATGAAATGTCACGGTTCGAGCATGTCACGTATCCTGCAACCCTTTGGACACAGACAACACGTGAACGATCGTCTCGTGTTTCGATTGGTTACTCCGTGGTTAAAAAAGACAAGTCCAGAACTGTTTAAAACTAGATAAATTCGTCGTTATAAAATGAGACGACCACTCGTATTTTTGTGTCTACAACGATCAAGATTTCTACACCCAAGTGGTTATTCATGCCAAAACCTGATGATATGCCCAGACAACTAGACAACAGTTTGAAAGCGGTGACAGTTTCTCAAGACACAGGAACAACGACACTACATCTATATCAATCTACCGACAGTCAAGACATCTTTCTACAATAATCAAGTCCCCCTCTGCTCCCTTTGGAACATAAAACAAAACCCAGTTTTAATTGTTGTATTCCAATAAAAGCCATTTGAAAATGTTATTATTTGTTTCTCTATTTTATTATGTTTTTGTTCGATTGTATAGTTTATTCTTCTCTCTCTCTCTCTTTATTTATATATATATATATATATATATATATATATATATATATATATATATATATATATATATATATATTGCAGTCAGGTCTTAGTCAGATATGACTGAGCTACCGTATAACAGTAGATGGTACTACCTGGTTTCTGTTAGCGCCGAACGTTGGGCGGCGCTTACCAAACCCGACACCCCACATTGTGCCAACGGCTTCGGGCGGAAGAGCGCAATTGGGAGGGTACAAGCCTTACCCTGGTGCGAGGAAATGCAAGCTAAAGACAAAATTGTCATGGCAGGGCAGACCAGGCCCTAAGCCTTGGTTGGCGACTGGTCTAGGATCGAAGCTCCGACAGGCGGACAGTTAGAGCATTGCTTTGCTGATCCGGCAGCTTCTGCAGCTTGTCTTGTTCCAGATGTAGGGGTGTTACCTTTCCTCTGGAGTGAACTAGGCAGGCCGAGAGAGGGATCATGCTGCATGGGCAACACATGATCTCTATATTTTAGCCCAGGCTTTGTGCTATGGAGAGGCAATAACTCCATCCCTGGTCTTAACTGGTCTCGGAATCAAAGCGAGAGGCAACTGTTACGGGTTATAAGTCCTTGTCAGTTGGCGTAGACATGGGGCGCCACGCGTTGCCTCTGACGGTGGGAGACACCTATAGGTGTCACTGATCAGCTACCGCCCGCCTCAAGCTGGGCAGCCCCCAGCCAATTGGGTGCTGATCCGCCACAGCCTGCCTGCTTCAATGGGTGCTTGGGGCTAGGACAAAATCTGAATCGTAGGCTGTAAAACCAATGCACCAGGTACAAACAAAAATATAAATAGAAACCTCAAGCTACGGCTTGCAACCTGGAACGTGAGAACCATGTGTCCAGGATTTTCCACTGACTTGACAAATATTGACGATGTGAGAAAAACGGCTGTGATTGATGCCGAACTCAATCGTCTTAACATTGATATTGCTGGCCTGCAGGAGATTCGCCTCGCTGAGGAAGGGTCTCTCAGGGAAAACAACTACACCTTTTTCTGGAAGGGTAAAGGGCAGGCAGAAAAAAGGCAACACGGTGTGGGCTTTGCAGTGAAGAATTCGCTACTGGGAATGATTGAAATTCCATCAGGAGGAAATGAAAGACTATTATCCCTGCGCTTGGCAACCTCTTGTGGGTTTGCCACCATTATTACTGCATATGCACCGACACTCGATTCCTCTGATGATGTGAAGGATTTGTTCTATGAGGAGTTAGACTCTGTGATCAAGGCAGTTCCAAAATCCGACTACATTTATATGCTCGGTGATTTCAATGCTCGTGTGGGCAAGGACTCGAGTTCATGGCCAGTGTGCCTTGGAAAATACAACATCGGTCGCATGAATGAAAATGGGCAAAGGCTGCTGGAGCATTGCACCAGTAATGACCTATGTATTACAAACTCTTTTTTTAAAACAAAAGAGATGCATAAGGTCACATGGAAACATCCAAGATCCGGCCATTGGCACCAGCTGGACTTCATCATCACACGGAGACAACATCTGAACCATATATCATTGACTCGTAGTTACCACAGTGCTGACTGTGATACGGATCATTCTTTGGTTGTTGCAAGGGTTAGACTGAGACCAAAGAGAATCTACACAGCTAAACACAAATCTAGCCCCAGGATTAATATTATTAACACTCATGATCCTGAAAAGTGCTTTCAGTTTCAACAGCAACTTGAAGACGCTTTCACTGATACACCAGAAAATTGTACAGTAAATGATAAATGGAATAAACTTAAGGAAACTCTTTGTAAAACTGCCGTAAAGGTTTACGGCACTGTGGATCATAAGAGGCAGGACTGGTTTGCGGCCAACAGCGAGACTCTGCAGCCCTTGATTGATAAGAAGAAGAAAGCTCTCTTAAGAAACAAGGAAAGACCAACGCGTAACACTCTGAGTGAGCTAAGGCAAGCTAGGAAGGATGTGCAAAAGGCTGCCAGGCAGTGTGCAAATGATTATTGGATCAAGTTATGTGAGTCCATTCAAATCGCAAGTGATAAGGGAGACATAAGAAGCATGTATGAAGGAATAAAGAAAGCCTGTGGTCCAGTGATCAAAAGAAGTGCACCATTGAAAACCTTGACTGGAGAAGTCATCACTGATAAGAAACAGCAGATGGACAGATGGGTAGAGCACTATTTGGAGCTTTACTCAAGTGAGACCAAACTAGCGGATAATGAACTCAACGCCATAGAGGCTCTACCAACTCTTGACCACCTGGACACACTTCCCACCATAACAGAAGTTAAGTGTGCTATAAATGAACTTGCATCTGGCAAGGCTCCAGGTAAGGATGGGATTCCAATAGAGGTTATCAGGAGTGGGCAAGACACACTCACTATACAGATCCACCAGCTAATAGAGCTATGCTGGCGTGAAGGATAAGTCCCACAGGATTTCAAAGATTCAAGCATCATAACACTGTACAAGAACAAGGGCGATCGGAGCGACTGCAACAACTATAGGGGTATCTCACTTCTGTGTATTGTTGGAAAAGTATTTGCCAGAATTGTTCTGCGCAGACTTCAAGTCCTAGGAGAACAAGTCTACCCCGAATCACAGTGTGGCTTTCGACAGAACCGGTCTACCACTGATATGATATTCTCATTGCGACAAATGCAAGAAAAATGCCGTGAACAGAATCAACCACTGTTTATTGCCTTCATCGACCTCACAAAGGCATTTGATTTGGTCAGTCGTGAGGGTCTGTTCAAGGCACTAAAGAAGATTGGCTGCCCACCAACTCTTCTGTCCATTGTGGAATCGTTCCACACAGGCATGAAGGGTATAATCAAGTTTGATGGTGCAACTTCTGAAGAATTTGAAATCAAGAGTGGAGTTAAGCAAGGTTGTGTACTAGCTCCCACCCTCTTTGGAATATACTTTTCACTTCTACTGAAATATGCATTTCGTGATCAGGATGGTGGTATATACATTCACTCACGCTCAGATGGCGGCCTCTACAATGCTCAGAGATTGAAGGCTAAGACCAAAATTAGGAGGGTACTGATCAGAGAGTTGCTTTTTTGCAGATGATACTGCAGTTACGACCCACTCTGAGGAAGAATTGCAATGTCTACTATCTGCATTCTCCAATGCTTGTTCTGAATTTGGTTTAACAATTAGCAAAAAGAAGACACAGATTATGTCACAAGGTGCACATGGGGTACCATCAATCTTTATTGACGACGCCGAACTAGAGATAGTAGACCATTTTACATATCTAGGATCGGTGGTAAATAGCAAATTATCCCTAGATCAGGAAATCAACATCCGGATTGGTAAGGCAGCAACAACAATGAACAGGTTAAGAAAAAGAGTCTGGGAGAACAGGAAGCTTACTGCCAAAACAAAAGTCCTTGTCTATCAAGCCTGTGTCCTTAGTACTCTTCTCTATGGCAGTGAAACCTGGACAACTTACTCACACCAAGAGAACAATTTAAACAGCTTTCATATGCGGTGTCTGCGAAGAATTCTTGGTATTAAGTGGCAAGACAAAATCACAAATACTGAAGTATTGGAAAGATCAGGTTGTGTGACAGTTTATTCCATGCTCAGTCTTCGTAGACTTAGATGGATAGGACATCTTAGGCGGATGGATGATGGTAGAATACCAAAGGATATCTTTTTTGGTGAATTACAGATGGGTAAGAGATCTCAGGGTCGGCCTCTACTACGATACAAAGATGTGTGTAAGCGGGACATGATTGATACAGGCATTGATAATGCACATTGGGAGCAAGTCGCCGCTGAACGTGTTGCATGGAGGGCAAATATCAGAAATGGAATAAAGTCAAAGGAGAAAATTATTGCAGAAAAGTCACACACCAAGCGTTTGAGACGTAAGATGGTGCATGATGGTGGAAATGACCACGTGTTCACATGCACCCACTGTGAACGGACATTTACAGCGCAAATTGGCCTTATCAGTCACACTCGCTACCGCCATAGTTAAAAGTTATTATGCCTTTTTAAAGCACAAACTATCGTCTGTCAAGACGGCAAGGTGCCAATGTATATATATATATATATATATATATATATATATATATATATATATATATATATATATATATATATATATATGTGTGTGTGTGTCACTGTTGCTGTCTCTCGAAAAAGAAGGGAAACAAAAGCCACTTGAAACAACCTATAAAACCATGCTGCAAACATTGATAGCAAGGGGTTATTAGTACCATCGCGTGTTTGCCGCAGACGCCTCACATTCATACCACGGTTGTACTGCTACCACCCGTACTCTCTCTGTCTGTATGAGTCTCTGCCTGGTATTCTCATTAAAAGTTGGTAGGAGCCCTGCTTTGGCTTGTTCTAATACGTTAGTTTGTGTGAGTTTGTGTATGTGAGTGTGTGCGCAATTGTGTATCTGTCTATTTGATTCTGTGTATGGCTGCACTCGTGTCTGTTTCGTTGTGTGCGCGGTTGTATTTTAGATTCGTTATACTTGTGTGTCTGAATCTAAAATGGCCCTGATTGTATGGTTGATGAATGCTGTATACTTGTATGGTTGTCGTTGTGTTTGTGTTTATGTATTTGTTATAGACAAGGAGACTCGTGTAGACGCTGATATATCGCCTAGAGGAACAGTTCAAGCACCTGGAACCGTATTGACACCAGGTGATCTGCGGGCCCGATCGACATCACCATTACACCGGACATCACCCACTCTACGACCCCCCCTCACTATATTACTAAGCCCAGGCTCTTTTTTCAGATTATATCCTCTTATTATAAACATCGCTATATCGACCCCTAATACCCCTTACCACCATATCCTTCTTTATAAGCTTTTCGGTGAAGAACCCACCCTTGCAGTTACTACCACCTATAACACCACCCCGGCGGCCTCTTTTATCCCTAAGACGGGATAATGCATTCGTATTACACCACGACCCTGATTGTTTCATTGTTGAACCCATTCCCCCGCTAGTAATAATTACCATCGATTAATTCATAGGTGATTGTACTATTCGTTTCCATTCACCTTCTATTATTAATAACCACAGGCACGACAGACCTCTACAGGACCACTCATCTTTCTACAATAATCCGCTGATCCCTTTTGGGGTCGTAGTCCCTTTTTAATGTGTAAACCTTTTTTACCTGTAGTTTGATGTTGTATACCAATAAAAAACACTTGAAAATATTACTTTTTTGTTTTTACTTTTGTCTCTGTGTTTTACTGTGTCAGACTCCTACAACCCTCTTTTGTTCAGTAACCAACTACACCTCTTTTGTTCAGTAACCAGCTACACCTCTTACTTCGTCAAGTATAACCACGACCCATCACACCCGTGGCAGTTTATACATTACTCACCACGCATACTAATACATTCATATACGTAACCACCATATATCCAACCCATGAGTAGAAACCACGACCCATCACACCCTTGGCAGTTTATACATCACTCACCACGCATAGTGAACAGATACATTCATATACGTAACCACCATATATACAACCCATGAGTAGAAACCACGACCCATCACACCCTTGGCCGTTTATACATCACTACACTACGCATACTAACACATTCATATACTCCTTTCTAACCAAAATATATAACTTACAGCCCTCCCTCATCCGTGCTCACACCCTCTCTTTCTATTTCCAGTAAGTACTACCACTCATCCGTACTCACAACCTCGCTTTCTATTCCCACCGACTACTTTTACCTTCATTACTTTCACACCCGCCATCACCCGTCAAAAAACCGTTCCCACACGCCGCCAAAAAATTTACCGAGTCGACAATTTTCCCCATATTTTCTTTCATAAAACCATCAGCCGCCATTACCCGCCAGATTCTGGTTGCATAATGTGTGTCTGGACGCCCTAATACACTACTGGCGTGTCCATGAATTCCTTTAGTTTTAGTGATGCCTGGGCAGATTCGACTGCGCTGTCGACCTTCCACTTCATTCCTATTTTTTTTTAAGTCCGGATTGTGAGCTGCTGACTGTTACAACTGGAGACTCATGCAGCATCATCGCGAATCTGGTTTTTCCGAGTCTGTATTTCTCTATTATGGATTTGAATGCGAGGACGGTTCCAAATTGCACTTATATTGCCGGGGGAGCAGAGTTGGGATGAGCGCCCTGCTCCTTGCAAAATACCCCAAAGTTTGTACATTCTTCACCTCTGGCAACAAAAGTCCAACTCCAGGCCTTTACGTGATCGAACTGTTTTAACTAACAGAAGAAAGGGCGACGGCGAGTCTCTGGTGCCGAAAAAAACAAACAAAAAACAGACTGCTCTAGAAATGTATGTACATACATACATGCGCAGACATGTGTGTCATGCGTACATATCTAAACTCGAGTAAGAAAAGGTGCTAAAGACGGATGCAACCAGCCAGGGCGCGCACCGTAGAAATCAGAATACCACGCAATCACGCCATGAAACGTGAATGAAAGAATAATAATGGGAGTAGGACGATCTTCGCTTTTTTGCAGTACAGTGCTACATCTGACAAACCCTGAGACTTCCAGTCTAAATGGCAACGGGCAGTTGTGTAGTTTTGAAACCGCTCCTTTTTTCACGTAGGAGACGGATAATTTCATCTGGTGCGTGTAATTTCTGCAAACCAAGAGTTTTCTCTCAAGATTTTCGCTGGTGCTCGGAGTTTCGTGCATCGGTGTGATTCAATCATAAGTGTTATTTGCAGCATGTTCAGGTTACTGTACAGTACTCTAGTGGTGTTTTTGGTTTTCTTCATCATGGCAGACCAGCGATGTGCCCCATACAAAAGGTAAACAAACCACCGACTAGACGAGATCCACGACGAAAAAAACAGGGCAGGCAGGCTGGGTCTCAAGAACATGAGTATTCTATATTGGAATTGTGCCAGCGAAAAACGAGGCCCCATTTTGGAAAGCCTGGCATACAGAAACGATATAGTAGCGCTTCAGGAGACGAGACTGGGTGTTAATTCACTCCATATAACCGGCTTCAAATATTACAACAGGCGATACCTGGGAATGGCAATTCTGATTCGAGACAGCATTGTGGCTTCAGAGCTGGACATGTCTAGGTGGGACAGTGACGAGATACAAATACAGGCTGTTAGTGTTAAATTCTGTCGACCATTCATGCTGGTTAATTTTTATGCTTGGAAAGTGAGTGTGGATTCCCAGAGGTGGCAGTCAGTGTCTGAGTGACATAGTATGTCATGAGGGGAATGTCATTTTCTGTTGCGATTTTAACACTAAAGACATCATGGGGTAACATTTCTTCCAACACACTTGGGGGGTGTTTACTTATTGTACCTGTTTACAGCAGAGCTGCATTACTACGCCGTTAGGCCAAGACATCCAACTTCTGTGGGCATTTGTTGATCGGGATAATATTCCCTGGAAGGCAGCACTTGAAACCAGTGACATTGTTTGTATCAACAGTGGCTGCGTCACCAGGACAGCTAGTTGTCCAGGTGATGAGGACAGTGTTATTGACCTGTCGCTGGTTTCTCCTTCACTCACTACAGTATGTAGATGGGGTGTCATATAGCAGACCACCACCTTTGCAGCATGTTGGTGGAGACTGGCAGAACCAGGCAGCGCAAGTCAAGACCTTCCAGTATGACAGTTCAGGGCAAGATCTGGTGACTAAAATAAGGTGCAAAAAACGCAGGAATCATGGCAGAAAAAAAAAAGTTGGGAGCAGCCACCTTGATGGAATTATGAGGTGGAAAATGTCTGGATGGATAAGCATGGTGCTGTAAGGAAATGGCAAAACGCCAAGAAAAACAGAGTTGCCCATTATAGTCTTATTGTGCACTTGGAAAGAGAGATGGACAGAAAAGTTAGCTATTTAAAAAAACTGGTTAAAAGTGAAAATGGGCAGGGTGTGTCAAAGAATAAGCACAGACAAGTCACTGAAATTGTTCAGGCAACTACATAAAAGTATGAATGGGGTAGTCAAGAATAAGAGTGTGCCCGACTTCCAAAGTGCTGATCTTATCGGACAGGTCTGACGAGAATACGGGCAGACCCCTTACACACATCCTGCCAAGGAGATACGTATATATAAACAATGAACATGTTCATGAAGACACCGTATGTTTCAATCCATCCATACACTTCATTCAAAAACACAAATAATATATAGTGTTTTTAATATTTTAAAATTCAGTACCACCTGAACTGGCACTGTCGGCTGCAATGCAAATGTTAACAATGGACATTATTTCTAGTAATAAACAATCTAAACTGACAACTCTCAGCAATCAAAATTATCTGCTTATAGAATGGAAATGACAAACAACAGAGCAACCTCCATAGACCCACCATGACATGGCTTTGTATGTGGTCACATAACTCAGATAACTACAGCCACAATATTTAACAACTACTGAGTAACGTACAAACTGCAGCAGCAATGTTCACTCACTGAGTTGCTGGTGGGCATTTGCATGTTGTCACACAATTCAGATAACAAGAGCCATAATATGTAGCAACTGCTGAGTAACATATAAACTGCAGCAGCAATGTTCACTCTCTGAGATGTGCGTGGCTAAAAGCTGACAGTTTATAGAGACAAGATTCTACTGCATGAATTGTTGAATAAACGGCTGCACATTATATACAGCTATTCTATGAAAGTCAAATAATGAGACATGTCAATGTACGGCTAATTATTGAACACACTACGAGACAAAGCCAATGAAAATATAACATGTCTGTAAAACAGTTGTATGAAATGTTTGATGCAGGACGAGAAGATAAAGGGACTTTGCATGGCAGAAAAATAACAAGAGACCATTGCCCAACACATTTGGAGAAATGTTATCTAAGGAAGCGTACCCGTACTAATAAATTACTATACATATACAGTGCCCTGTGTGTCACTTGCTGTGCCAGGGGTAAGCAGTTAAATTATCTAGGCAATGTTATTATTTGCAATAGTCAACTCATGGCAAGCCCATGTCATCCTTGTGGTAGTGGGTGCTGCAGTTGGTGGCATGCGGCTCTCAAAGAGAGCTGACGAGGAATGAAGGTGACTGTAGTAGCATTTCTCTAGTGTTTCACTATAAGGCACCTCTAGAGCACGTTCACATTTACCTGGTACAGAACTATCCTCACTGTAGAAGTCTGTTAGGATGTCTGTGGCAGTCTTTCCAGTGCGAAGTCTGTTGATTGCTTTATAACACTGACTGCAAAAGAGTGCATGTTGGGGGTTCACACAACATGGCAACTCCATACACAACTGAGTAGTGTGCATAATGCCATGGACAAAAACTCTTCACTAACACATTTTTTATATAAGAGAGAAAGAGTATTGACTTGCTATATAGAACCTATACTGCTATATGCATGCATATAGACATGCAGGCAAGCTGAATAATGTATAATAGGAGTGAAATGTGGTGTTTGAGGAAAATGCAAAGGATACTATGCACTGACAGAAAAATGAATGAGTTCTTCAAGAAACAACTGAAAACTGTATATTGATTAGAGAAATTAGAAGTAGACAGTCAAGTTTTGGGGAAGATACTGAGGAGAAATAGACTGGAAAACTTAGCAATATCAGGCAAAATTGATGGGAAAAGAGCAAAAGGAAGGCAAAGATATAAACATCTGGATAACTCAGCCACATGGCTTAAATGGAACAAGAAAACAGACCCAATATAAGATTGGTGATCATGTGATCACAACCAATACACCCCTCTGTGAAAGAAACATACAGACACGAGTAGAAGACCTACATCAACCCACCAACTCCAAAGGCCAAAGGAAACTACCATCTTTTGTCTAAGGACTAGCCACTGCAGACTTCTTGGTCATCTATACTTTCTCAGTCTCCATCTTTGTTTCCCATGCAGATTAATGTCCATGTGAACCTGGAACCCTGAACTCATACTTTGGCATGACTCAGCTGACAGAGATCTGCGCTTGCAGACAATGCCAAGAGTGACCAGCTCAAACAGAAGTTATAGGGCTCCCACATTTGCTTTAAGACGTTGATGGGCTTCAGCCTGGCAACAAAAATGCACATCTAACATTACATTAACACTAAAGAAAGAGGCAGGGAAGTGTTATAGGTTTAAATAGCTACTGATGTCCTATTTCAAACTGGAGTGATCTTGTCTTGAACCACCCAGAAACATTACCACAGCAAGCAACTGACTGGTACTGCCAGAGAAACATTGCCACAGCAAGCAACTGCCTGGTACTGCCAGAGAAACATTGCCACAGCAAGCAACTGCCTGAGAAACATTACCACAGCAAGCAACTGACTGGTACTGCCAGAGAAACATTATGACAAAAAGCAACTGCCTGGTACTGCCAGAGAAACATTACCACAGCAAGCGACTTCCTGGTATTGCCAGAGAAAGTACTTTTGTGCCAATTTAATGGAGATAACCTGCTGTGGTTCTATGGCCAAGGATACAGTTTGTAATCCCGCATACTGCGCTCGAAACACAGCTGCAGGCGTTTGGCAGCAGAGCCCTTGCTTTGGTTTTTATAAAATGGTATGTGTGCTGGTCATTCAGAAAGCAAAGGCAAACTACTGAATGTAAACTTGCCAAGAAATCACAAACATCCAAAACATGCTGGGGTTGACTGCAACGTCCTGTAAAGGATTTGCAATTAACGTTTTAACTTGCTGCAAAAACTCATCCCAATGTTGTATTTTTTTAAAAAATGTTTGCATATCCTTTACAGGACATCGCTGTCAACATCAGCATCTTTCAGCCGACAGTTGATTTCTTGGCAAGATTACGCTCAGTAGTTTGCCAGTGTTGTATAGTGGTCTCAAATAACATTCAATTTACAGTGTGATGAAGAGATACTGTAGTCTTCTGAAGCCATCACTAACAGTCAACAACAGCCATGAAGCCAGCAAACAGTTTCTTTACAATGCAAACAAGGTCTGCATAGGCAAGATCAACACACCGAAGCTGGTCCCATGTTAGAGGCAGCAACTTCTCTGTACTTGCAATTAAGTGTCCAATTCATAGTGCACTATTTTATTTTCTTGTGCATGGGAGATAGGTGTGTGGCCATAAGCAACAAACAAACAACAATCACAACATCCTGGTTTGTCATTCATCATTATGTTAATCAACGCAGCAGAGGCAATGGGAAACATGCCCACATTCTACGCACAAATTAAAATCTACAGAGAAATTATCTGAACAAAACATTACAATGGAATGTGTATGACAACAGTAGCCACAGTGAGTAGAACACAAAAACAGGATATTAATACATGGCATAAGGTCATATCTTTCCATTGCCAATGTGACCAAGGAAACTAGAACTAAACAGATTATTCTAGAAGACAAATGGGGTGATTGCTGTTACAAAAACCAAGCAGCTGTATTCGTCTACAAAGTGAGCGTGATACAACAGAAGAAATGAATACCATATATGCAACATCAGCACTCCAATAAAACGCAGAATTCTTCCATGTTGTATACAACAAATCACAGCAACATTACAACCTTCTACTTGTTCATATCATGTGATGTTATTGGTCCTGTGCTGCTTCATATCTTATCTTCTGGCATTATAAAATTGTTATAACCATTCCATTTTCTACCACAATTGATACTTTGATTTTTTCTACTAATTGTACCTCAATCTCTTTCTCTCTCTTGCACGCTTTTAAAAACAAGAATCTCATACACTGAGTTGCAGAAATATAACACATTTTCCTGAACACACTCTTTGTATACACACATAAGAAATGAAACACAAAGACAATGAACACAAACATGTCAATGGCAGGTGATTTGATACGGTCTGTTGTTCACTCTTACACAAACATGTCAATGGCAGGTGATTTGATACGGTCTGTTGTTCACTCTTACACAAACATGTCAATGGCAGGTGATTTGATACGGTCTGTTGTTTACTCTTAAACAAACATGTCAATGGCAGGTGATTTGATACGGTCTGTTGTTCACTCTTAAACAAACATGTCAATGGCAGGTGATTTGATACGGTCTGTTGTTCACTCTTAAACAAACATGTCAATGGCAGGTGATTTGATACGGTCTGTTGTTTACTCTTACACAAACATGTCAATGGCAGGTGATTTGATACGGTCTGTTGTTCACTCTTACACAAACATGTCAATGGCAGGTGATTTGATACGGTCTGTTGTTCACTCTTACACAAACATGTCAATGGCAGGTGATTTGATACGGTCTGTTGTTCACTCTTACAGAAACATGTCAATGGCAGGTGATTTGATACGGTCTGTTGTTCACTCTTACACAAACATGTCAATGGCAGGTGATTTGATACGGTCTGTTGTTCACTCTTACACAAACATGTCAATGGCAGGTGATTTGATACGGTCTGTTGTTCACTCTTACACAAACATGTCAATGGCAGGTGATTTGATACGGTCTGTTGTTCACTCTTACACAAACATGTCAATGGCAGGTGATTTGATACAGCCTGTTGTTCACTCTTACAGAAACATGTCAATGGCAGGTGATTTGATATGGTGTTGTCATTGTTCACTCTTGAATTCACAACTGGAAGGGCCTGACCCATATTGCTGCAACCTTGTTAGAAATGACAAGTTTGAAATCATGATGACAAAAGCTTTAATTGTTCATCCCAGGAAAGCAACCTCCTAGAGATGTCTGTTCACATGTGCTTTATTTCATTGTCAACTGAACAGAGACCAGATTTCTCCTACACACAGACATTGCCATTATGTAGTTATGTTAGTGGCATTTGGACTCATATCCTCTGATTGAATATCTGGCACTTCTTATGTGTTCAATTTATAGGGTTTTAATGGAAACAATTTTTCAATATCATTAATGAACTTAAGACAGGAACACCAAATGCATTAATGAGCACAACAAGAGCACATCATGCTCTGGCACTGACTATTTGCATGAGATTCTACCTTACACTTGTGCCTCACCTTTAACTGATCAAACAACCTGCACACTAGAGTAACTGTTTTATTTAAACCATACTGGGAAACCCTGCGTTCCTCGAAGTGGAACACAATTTTGGAATGCTGCTGTCACACACCTGACACCAAAAATAAATGAGGTAGCTTCAAAAAGTTCCCGGAATTTATTTTCTGAATAAAAATCAATAACGATACAATCATGTACGCTACGTTTCTTCAAAACAGTTTCCTTCAGCTACTCTACACTTTTGCAATCATTTACACAGGTGTTAGAAACATTTCAGAAACCGATTATTTGAAACCGCTCTCAGCTGGATGGTTGTCTCTGAACACGCTTATAGGGCCTTTGAATCACAGCACTTTCAGCTTTTGTTTATGACGAATGAATCTTTGGATATGGTGATTCCTTTCTTTATCTTTGTGTCATATCTTCTTGTCCCTGTGTAACCTAGATATTGAAAAGTAACAACCTGATTGATTTTCATGCCTTTACTACATATTAGGAAAAGTGAAATTTGTACTTTCTTATAAAAAATCATGCATGTAACGATTTCATCTTAGCACACATATAAAATGCTGAGCTATCAAGTTAGAGACATCACATGTGCAGACGCAAGTATTATTGGTGTATTGGAGCCCTGAAAGAAATAATCTGATGTTTGCAAGTCACAGTTCATCATCATCATCATCACGTGTCTGTGACATTCAACAATGATTTCCAAGACATTCAAAAGTAAAACTCATTCATGAGAAAGAAATTCATATAACACATCTTCTATTAATATCTTGTTTATCATTCATAAGAAAGACATTCATTTAACACATCTTCTCCTAATTAAATTTATGATTCACTGGGCTGAAAACAGTTCACAAATATTTCATAGCAGAATGTGAACATGAATACAAGGAATTTGTTGAGACTGCTGCTAACATAACATGAAACCTTAATCCCATTTAACATAAACATTAATTAAGTGCACATGATTATTAGCATGCAGAAAACAGGGTTGCATTCAAATTGACACATGCCACGACAACATGTTTAATGGGACAGCTCCATGAACCATTTCAGCCTTTCATGTTCATGTTTATGATTCAAATATTCTAACAAAACAGAGCTTGAAAACATGAGCTGATTTCATTTACAACAGTAATATGATATTATAAAGATGAATATTGACAGGGTACTTTGCTGCCTTTAAGAATATGCACAATCAGTTGTATGAGCTAATGTACACATCAATGTCTTGAAAACTGTCTATAAAACTGTACATGTGAACTGACTGACCTCAATCTTCTGTTCATGTTAAAAGACAATGTGAAAACATATATCCTATATACACATCGATTCTCAGCAATTCAACAATACAGACAGTATTAATTATCATGTCTAATACAAAGTCGTCTTCTTTTTTGAATAAGGATGCATGTACTCTATTTTGTTGTTGTTAAAGATGTAAAGCTATGAATTTGTTAGTGTGATAAAACACATTGCAAATGATGCCAGTCAACTGCTTTCATCTTTGTCACACAACAGTCTCAGAATGACATAACCATATAGTCCTTGTTGGCTCTTTAATGCCATTTCATATTTATGTGTGTGCTGATGCATCTTCGGGATCACTGATGTCTTCGTAAACTGGAGTTGTGATATCTGGTCTTTCCGAGACTCTATCTCCATCTGTGCTCGGTGAAACCAAATTGACCATGTCCTGACTGTCATCTATGTCAATATCTATTGTTACTGGGTGTATCACTTCTGAAGAGGGAAACAGATTATTGTCGTCTTCTGCTGGCCCTGCGATGGCAGTGTTTAAACGTTGTAGTAAGTACTTTTCTGAGGCTCCCTGTATTACTGAACTAATAGTTTCAGCAGAGACATCCTGCCACATCAAGTTTGCTGAAAGGAATAATAGCAAATATAATTTATCTGGAAATGTTAACATACAAAAACACATTTGTACTGAATAAAAACTATAGCAGAAACAACTTAAAACCTGTTTCAGAAGTGTGGTCAAGTCATGCATGGATAGTGTAACACAATTTTGGGAAGTAATACATTACCCTTACACAAACACGAGATGAAACAGTTGCATTCTAATATTTCAAATGTGTATGTATATCAACAGTCAGACCTATGTCTGCCTCTGAAATCATGGATCAATGTGATGCCTCAACTATGCTGTGAGCTATACAAGTGGGTTTTTTAAAAACTTTTAGTGGTCTTCAGCCATACACAGTTGTCAAGCTGGAGATGCTAAACACAAGCAGGTACCACTCCCTCTCTGATTAACAGCAGTGGGTAGACAGATTAAACCAGAGAGGCAGATGACATATTTACTGAACACAAGGAGAGACTACCACAAGATGACCAGGTAAGGGAGAACTTGGAAACATACCACTGAAGAAAGAGGCTGAAAGATATAAATGACCTGAACAGTTGAAGAGGACAGTCTAGAATGGAAAACTGATGACCATTGTTTGTGCCCCTACATTATATTGTATAACAAAATACGGTCAAGTACATACATACAAATATTATTTGTGCCTCTGCATTACACTGTGTAACAAAATACACATAAACAGCACCATGTCTGGGAAACTGACTACTTTGGCCTGATTAAATGTCACGGTGGCTGCGAAGGAACTGTAATGTATGGCATGGTTTCCAGAAGAAGGTGCGGGATAGACCAACATGAAGGTAGACATAGGAAATTCAAGACACGAAAATATCTGATGCAGGAGAACTGTCAAATGATCAAGTCTTTCTGACGAAACAGGTGATGGCAGCAACATTGTGCAAAGCACCTGCTACATGACAATGATATGCATATATTAATAAACATTATTCAAATGCAGCACATATTCCTACTGTGTCTACCACGCCATGGTAAAGATGCCACCTGATCTCACTGTATCATTGCTACTGGTAGGGGTTCTCAAGTCAGACAGGCTGAAGGACAGGAGAATAGAAACCAGGCTAAACAAGAAAACATTCCTGCAGCCTTCTGGGTAAACTGGGAACAGACTGACAGGACAAATAAAGGACAACAATTTCTCATAGATAGACACAGAGAGACAAGATCTTTAGTGTAGTCCATAAGTTTACCTTCAAATAATACGTGGATCTTCATAGTGTGGTAACTTATAAATCGGAGTGAAACTACTAAATATGAATAGATTACCTTTCAGTGCAGCCAGTTCATTCAGTAAAGACTTATTCTTTCTCTCGTACTGTTTCACTAGTTCATTGCCTTCTTGTACACACTTATTAAGATGCAGAACAACTTTCTTGGCCTGCAATCAGTCAACAGTTTGAACCAAACATTAAGTAACAATCTATAGTTTCAGTGCTGCATACATACACATTCTTTACTGCTACAAACTGATTATTGCATTCATAGATTTGAGTTTAAGCTGTCTATAAACAAACAAAGCATAAATATTAGCAGAGATGGAAAACACACTGAACATGTGCAGAAGTAAGATAAATTGCAGTAGCTAAAAATGAATTCCAGGAGAAATACAATTCTAACAGCAGTGCTGAACTGCAACAATTATTACCATATGCATCTGGTCTAAAGTGGCTATTTAAACATGAATTCTGAAAAAAAAAAAAAAAAAAGTTTTCAAGACATTGGAGCAAACATAAACTACTGATATGTATCTTTAAGAACAAGTCAGCTGTTTTGATCACACAAAAAGAATAAGAGGATGTTCAAGACAGAATTTTATAATACAGGTATGTAAGTTGAGTGACAGGATCAGGCTACTACTTCAGAGTCATTTTTGAACTGATTAACATGATGACTATGTTCCTTTGATTTGTCTTGTGCCTGTGTGTATTTGTGTATATTACAGGCACACTACGCAATTGTAATGCTCAGCCAAGTTAGCTATCAACGACACCAAGATATTTTCATAATTAGAAAATAGTCTGCTAATGCCACTTTCCCTAAAATGCTATTCCACATGACTTTGCAGCTAGCTTAGTTTCTCAAATTAATCCTAATGTAACAATGCTGGAGCATTAACAAAATATTATATAAACAAAATATATTTCCAGATTTTCTATTAGTCTTGTCACTTAGAAACGAACTCATAACATCTGAATAATCATGAACAGTCACTGTGAAAAAACACACAATAAGTTTCAAAACCGTATACACTGGGAACACAAATAGAACATGAGATACTGACCTCAACCAGCACCTTGACCTTGGACATCACATGATCTTTGGGCAGCCCTCTTTCTCTGTGAACATGCTGCTGTAACTCATCAAAAAGAATCTTCATTCTGCTTCTTCTTAGTCTTTCCCTGAGATGAAAGAAAGGTCTTCATTATATTATTGACGTGCATGTATTGTCAGCTGCGCCACGGCGAAGGGGTCACGAACGTGGTTCGCAACCCCACATATCAAGTATGAATCACAGCTGCAGGCAATTTGGAAGCAGACCGCCTTACGCTGGTTTTCATACAATGGTATAAGTGTCAGTTGTTTAGAAAGCAATGACAAACTACTGAACATAAACTTACCTAGTAAATCACAAACAGTCAAAACAATACTGGGGTTGATTGAGATGTCTTGTAAAGGACACACAATCAACTTGTGTTTAGCATGCACTGTCATTACACCAACATTAGTTGTGTCATTCAACTGTTTAAGAGTCCCATTATAGTTTACAATATATTCACCTATTATCTGATATTGTGTTCATGGCTGCCTTGGATCTCTTTATATGAAGATCTCTGTATTCTCTGTTCTTTCTACATGAAGATCTCTTTATCCTCTGTTCTTTCTACATGAAGATCTCTCTATCCTCTGTTCTTTCTACATAAAGATCTCTTTATGTCATGTTCTTTCAACCTGAAAATCTCCATTTCACATTCTTTCTACATGAAGATCTCTCTATCCTGTGTTCTTTCTACATGAAGACCTCTTTATGACATGTTCTTTCTATATGAAGATCTCTTTATGACATGTTCTTTCTATATGAAGATCTCTTTATGACATGTTCTTTCTATATGAAGATCTCTTTATGTCATGTTCTTTCTATATGAAGATCTCTTTATGGCATGTTCTTTCTACATGAAGATCTCTTTATGACATGTTCTTTCTATATGAAGATCTCTTTATGACATGTTCTTTCTACACGAAGATCTCTTTATGTCATATTATTTCTATATGAAGATTGCTTTATGACATGTTCTTTCTATATGAAGATCTCTTTATGTCATGTTCTTTCTACATGAAGATCTCTTTGGCATGTTCTTTCTACCTGAAAATCTATTTCACGTTCTGTGTACATGAATATCTTTCTATCCTGTTCTTTCTACATGTAGATCTTTCTATACCCTACTTGTAATGATTCAACCTGTCTGTAGTCCTTTCCCTTCCCAAGGTCCCAACAGTAGATATTGCCACTTTCAAATAACATAACTATATCATTAAAATGATTGAAAAATGAGTTATATGGGAGGTATGAAATCAAGGCAAAGCAATTACCCACTAACAGCACAAGGGACATGAGAATCATAAAATGTGGCCATGCTTAGGGAAAATGTACACCATATTTACACTTGAAATGAACAGGAAATTCAAATTAACATGATTAAGCCAATTTAATGTTGGAATCATTTAAAAAAAAATTTATTTCCTTAATCAATAACAAATATATGCCAATAACATCATTCTCGCATCTAAAACATATATTACCTAATACACAGCAAGGTTACAGAAAGATAGAAAGGTCAAACATTGTCAGCAGCATGACAGTGTGAAAACAGAAACACTTTGTCAAAGAGAAAGAAAGAAAGTATGAGGATAAGTTAATAAGTAAGTCACAAATGGCTGTAGAAAAATAACTAACTATGATAACAACTTGAAACCAGTTTATTTTTATACATACATTGCCCCTTTATTTCTCAGCATAATTTCCACCAACATTGATGCATTTACCCCATCAATTTAGCAGTCCTCCCAAACCGGCTGCATAAATATGCGTGCTCTGTTTTCATTTACCTGCCATCCCACAAAACTGTATGACTTACTGACTCGCCCTCGTAACTTTCTCTAGCCAACTATGCACCGCTTTACGGGAAATCGCTAGGTGCTAAGTCCACTGAAAACCCACCTTGGCAGGAGACATTTCGTGAATGACGCCGAAGTTGAACGTGAAGTTAAAACGTGGTTTAGAAAACAAAGCACGCAGTTCTATTCAGCCGGTTTGGCAGGACTGATAAAACGATGGGATAAGTGCATCAATGTTGGTGGAAATTATGTTGAGAAATAAAGGGACAATGTATGTATAAAAATAAACTGGTTTCAAGTTGTTATCATAGTTAGTTATTATTCTACAGTCATTTGTGACTTACTTATTAACTTACCCTCGTAAATAATACAACTGAACTGCTATTGTAGCAACAGTACCATCCTGTTGCCACGGGGTAAAACAGAGATAGAGGGGAAATCAGACAGTTAGTGAAACTAGCATCAAACAGGACTGATGAGATATGCTACAGTTGGTGCATGTGTGAGTCAGGGAGAGAAAGGGGGGGGGGAGGAGGTGGAGAGAGAGAGAGATAGATAGAGAGAGAGAGAGAAAGAGAGAGAGAGAGAGAGAGAGAGAGAGAGAGAGAGAGAGAGAGAGAGAGAGAGAGAGAGAGAGAGAGAGAGAACAATTCTATGCCATGTATGACTACACTACTATTACAGGATTAAAATTCTTCAAAAGATAAGATTCTGAGAGAAAGGTAAATAGCACAAATAAAATAAGAGAGAAGATAGGTAGTAAACACAGAAATAAAAGACAGGTGACACTGAATGCGGTTTTGTGTGCTTACAGTTGATTATGATGGTTGATCTTCTTCATGTCCCTGTCCGTGTACTTGAGCTGCTGCTCTCTACCAGCCACCCTCAACATATCCATGTCCTCGTATTTTATGCCATTATTTCTCATCACATCATCTGAAGACTGAGCATATTTCTGCAACAGTCAAGATAAAAGTTCTTCGTATAAGGTACTGAGTTTTACAGCAAACATTCCAAGCCATAAGTTATCTAAAGTGTAGCACTACCCATTATCAATCTATTTTCTCAGTATTAATACTGCCAGTTTTCTAGTGATAGTTAACTATTCACAATTGTTTTAGATTACTAGAGATGCATATTTTAAAATGTTCATGTCATTTTTTACATTAAGTGCATTTTGAACCATGTATTTCTAGAGGAATGTATCTTTTCAAACCTGTTTTCATTATGAATGCAACCCGGCTTGTGTATGATTTCCAGCTTGTGTATGACACAGGACACTGAAGACACATGACAATGCAAAGGGTGGAGGAACTGGCATGGGATTGTATTGACAATCTTCTCAATGGGCTGTGATGACACATGTTAGTTAGTTAGTTAGTTAGTCGAGGTTCCAACTTCACGGCTACAGGTCGTCCCCATTATGCTCCATTCCCGTGCCAGCGAATATCACACAAAATGCTCCCCACTGTCCAATATGAAAAGTGGAAAAGACGGGAGTCTCACCAATCCAACAGCCCGCACAGGTACACTGTGCATGATGCCGCCGTCAGAATGTCAACACAAAATTCATCCACAAATACCACAGTTCATCGTTCACTGAGCAATCACCAGAAAGACCTCACTGACCCGGGTTTTCTCACATGGCTCGGTCTCTTACCACACAAAGCACGAACTTTGCAGCTTCAGCACCGACTCCCAGGAGTCTCCCGAAAAATGCACCCGTGAACCGAAAGGGCAAAACAGTGCAGCAACCGCCGGTAGCCATTGCTCCGAACAGTTCACTGTACAGGACTGATGTATAAGCATTCCACGCGAATTTCACAGCTCACGGTGTCGCCCATGCACTCACTCAGTAGCAGACCGACGGAACCATGTACTGCCAGTCCAACATGAGGAAAATGCGATTGCAAACCGTAGCCACAAGCATAAACACGCCACAGGCCTTAACGGCTCAACACCTAACCGCCATGTTGGGGACCGGAAGTCATGTTGTCTGTCTGATGTCACACTACATGATGATAATGATGACAAGTTATGTTACAAGATTCAAAGTACTAACATTCTGACTAAACAATTTCCCATGTGAAAACTAGATCTAAAAATCAGACACTGTAAGTCAGAAATAATTAATTTCACAAATACATCGGTTAAAGTGCATATTTTTTCCCTAACAGGTTTTTGCTTTTACCTGAGAAGGGTAGGTATCTGATCTCACAACCTAAGTGATAGAGGAACAATTCATCTTCTGCTTGTGATCTCCAGATGAAGCATGGACCCTCAGCCAACTCACGCCAAACCCTCATATCTTTGGCCATTTTCTGCAGCTGTCTTCGTGACCTCCCCATTTTAGTAACCCACGTCTCTAATTACTGTCTCCATGTTTTGTTAGGTCTCCGTTGATTTGTTTGTTCTCTGTGGGTTCCATAAAAAGGACTTTCACGCTATAAAATTCACTGATTTTCTCAGTGTGTGGCACATCTGGTGTCTGCATCTTGTCCCCACCTCTTGATTCCCTGGCATTTGTTGAGTTGTCTCCATAAGTCCAGTATTAGTGAAGCTGTTATGCCATTTCAGTTCTATTCTTCTCAAGCACAAGTTAATGAATGTTTGCAGTCTGTTAATATTGCTGACCTAGCCATGAAACATGGATATGGTATGTCCACATCTACCACCAGTCTTCTTGTCACTGATCCATGCAGCAGTATAGATTTTACCTTCAGAGTTATACATTCTAATTTGGTATTATATTTAATTTCTTTTGACTTCCACAAATGTCCTATTGTTATGAAAGTTCCCTTTTCATTCTTATTTGAATATCTCTGTTTATACCCCCATCTTTGTTTACCTGCTATCTGAATGTGTGCATGAATCCACCTCTTGAAGTGAACTTTCACCAAGGGAGATCACTGCATCACTTGCCTAATTTGATCCCATAATCTTTGTCTGTCCCCTGAATGTGTTGCAACCTCTGGCATGTTTGGTTTATCTTGCATCTGATTTCATGTGGGACTGGAAGGCAATTTTGCCAACAAAGACAGATCGTTAAGCTATTCTGTCAGATTGCATTGAATTTCATTTCTGGTGGTAGTGATTTTTCTCTTCACAATTCAGTCCACTGTCAGTAACAATAATAAAGGTGACACTTCTTCCACCTGATATTTTAAGTTTTGGATGTAATTACGTTGTGTCAGTTTACGGCACAGCTGCGATATTTGCACCTTTCGGCAGACACATTCGACCTCTGCGGGCATTTGTTGACTGGGTTACCCTTCCCAATCCACTCCTGTTTGATTTCAAATATATCTCACATTTATTTGTTAGTTTTCCCTCATAAAAACTCAGCGTTATAAGTCTTTAGATGTTGCCTTCACTAAATTGATGATCTTCAGGGGGATACATTAGTATCCCATTGATTTTCAAACATATGCTGTCAAGGGTCTTTTCATAGTCCACAAATCCAATACACATTCATTTCAATACTTGACTCTGTAAATGTGAAATGTGTCTATCTGGTCAGTGCCAGACTTATCTAAAAGAAGGCCTGCCTCCTCAATCCTTTAGTTGTTAGTCAATGGCATCTCATCTCTCCAGAATAATCCTGCTTAATATTTTCCCAAAAATTGACAGTAATATTATTCCTCTATAATTGTCTCACTACTGCAGGTTTCCTTTCTTTAGCAGTGTCACTAAATATCCTTGACAGTCTGCTGATATTTCTTCAGTCTCCCAGACTGTTGAATAATACACACGGTAATTCAGTTAAGGTGTTTATGTTGACTTCAACAGCTTCTGCTGGGATACCATCTGCTTCCCCATCTTTTAGGAGTTTGGTAGCCTTTCTAATTTCTCCTTTAGATGGTTTCTCACAATTAATATCCTGTTCCCATTCTGCAGGCTGGATATATTTCTCCGTGTGTGGAGCTACAGTTCTCTACGGGATGCGGTAGCTGGTCCCACTACAACCCAACCTTGATGCCTCTTACGATTGATTGATTGATTGATTTAGGAACCGACATCACAGCATTCGGGGCATTCCCATAAGCGCACCGTCTCCATCCTCAGAAGCCAGCGAAGAGTTCCAACCCCAATAGTTGCCTCTTACAAAATGTGTGGTAAGTTACAGAGTTACTAATCTTGGCTTCCCTTAAGAGTCCTGAGAACAGACAGGCAGGAACATATGGTTACATCAGAAAAAGTTTTGGTAAAACACTACCAGTTCAAAGCTGGAAACACACCAGGCCAATCCAGAGCCCAGGGTAGACATCAAAACCACACCGCCAACAACCAACTAGGGAAACAAATACACAAAACTAGAATAGATCACATTTGTTGACCGTGACATTGACAATACAAAGAATAAAGAACAGGACGTGAGTATACCAGGTTGCTACAGTGTGCTCCAGTCGCAGGATCCACTTTAGTGTACATGCTGCCATGGTCATTTTCCAGGGCACGCTCCACCCGCACTCTGTAGGAAATGATATCATCAGGTTTGTCATCTTCTCCTACATCAATATCTTCCTGAGGATGTAGGTGAGATCATTTAGTTAATGCAAACAACCTGGTATGGTATCACTAGAGTTGGTGATTTTATTCACTACACTTGGTTCATTTTCTGATCAGATCAGTTCCATATCCCATTTTTACAGATGCAAAGTCAATTGTTTCAATACTGAAGAGCAGAAACTGCACAGTTAGCAGACTTTAGTCAGCACTACATGAGCAGGAAAGTTCTACAGCTTGCCAGGCCACCCTATGAAGAACAGATTTGAAAACTTAGCTATGGGGCGGTTAAAAAGAAGTAGTTTCATCCACCAGGCCAAACAACTCTGCAGAGAAACCATCGATCTTCCCACAGTTGGTATCCCCCTGACAACTATTCCAGAGCGTACCCCGTGGAAAGATGAACATAGACTATCGCTACAAATCCAGACAAAAGTGAGAGGAATATTTGACAGAAGTGTACAACGCAGAACAGCCACTCTCAGCTTCCTTGACAACGAATACCCACAGGATCTCTGGATCCAAGTCTACACAGATGGGTCAGCACAAAATGCTGTTCGAAATGGAGGAGCGGGAGTGTACATAGAATACCCAAATAATACTAGAGACACAGCCAGAGTTCCAACAGGAAAGTACTGCTATAACTATGATGCTAAAATTGAGGCAATCAAGATAGCCACAGAGAAATTACAAAATACCAGCCATGGTACACAACCTGTGGTGATATTGACAGATGCAAAATCCGTAATAGAGGCGCTCCTGTCTGGGAAATTGCCAGTTCTAAGGACACTACTTTCTGAAGTTAGCAGTCAGCGTAAGGTCACCATACAGTGGATACCATCCTACTGTGGAGTCCCCGGAAACGACAGAGCTGATCGATTGGCTAAGGAAGAAGTAAAAGAAGAACAACTTGATGTGCCCATTACATACCACCAAAAGAAAAGAATGATCAAATCAGTCAGAAGGCCACCAAACCTTACTCAAGACGACTACCACGTTATGGACAGACCAGAACAGGTCATTCTTCTGCGCCTCAGAACAGGATACAATAGATTACGCAACCATATGTATACAAAATTCAAGATTGGTGACTCAGCCATGTGCACATGTGGTTTGGCGTCGAGACAGCAGAGCACATACTCCAGGATTGCACAAACTACAACATATCCAGGTGAACCTTCTTAACAGTGGAAGATAAACTCTATGGACCGCTGAGTGATCTAAAAAAGACTTAGATTCATACAAGAGACAACATTGAGGTTATAAACATATTTCAGGCAAACGAAAGAAGAAGAAGAAGAAGAAGAACACGAGTTGTGCCAGAAATCCAATAGAGCTGTAATACAATGAATTCTTTCACATTGCAACATGCCTGGAATACCTGGGAGAGTAGAAGATTAGAAGAGGAGGTGGGTATAAAGAAGAGCCAGGAAGGCCAGCAGTAATCTCTCCAGGGGACATAGCAAAATATACCAACTTTTTCCCAAGGTGTTTTCAAAGTAATTTTTTTTTTCGAGGATGCATCAGACATATGGTGTGCTTGATGATATATGCTTTATATGAAGTAACAGCATACATATCTTACAGACCAATTGTTGTCAATATGCAGGCAGCATAGTCACATTCAACAAGATGTGACACAAAGATGCCATATCCACAGATTCTTTTACAAGAATGCGCAATGTCAAGGAAAACAGACATAGAGAACAACAATCGGTGAGATATTGTGAGAAGAATGTGTTACATGATCACACACCAATCCAAAGGGAACAGAAAGACAATTTATGGGGCGTATTAACTAAGATAGGTAGGACATCACCAGCCCCTTCCCTAGCAGGCAGGCGCTACTAGGGTGACCGGCTTGTTCCTGCCTTCAAATCAACTATGGAAAATAAAAAGAATTATCGCCGAAGCAACAGAGTTCGTGCTTTGTGCTCGATACCTTTAACAGCCAGCGTGGAGAAAATGAGGCGGAGGAGAAGAGGTAGAAGAGAGGGTGGAAGGAAAAGGAAGAAGAGGGCTGGAACCAGAAGGGGTAGGAGAAAAACGGGTTGTTTGGGACTAACAAATATACGGGTTGGGTATTTGAATTGCCATAGTGCAAAGCAGCAGGGACCAATTTGGAGAAACTGGTCTACGATTCTGATACCCTGATGTTACAAGAACTGCGGACAAACTCTTTGAAGTGCCCTGGCTATACATGTAACTTAAATCCAACCAGGCAGGGAAGACATGGGCAGGTTCCGATGGTCAAGGATGGTTTACTGCATTCAATACTGGATATGAATGGGTGGGGTCAGGAAAGTAAAGAAGTGCAGGGGATGCAGATTACAATCAGAAGATACAACTGGAACCTAATAAATATACATGGAAGTGAGGAATCTTGTGTAAGCAAAGAGAGTTGGAACTGGTTGAAAGGTTCAGTAGATAACTCTGGTACCAAGTATCTGATATGTGGTGCTTCAATACAAGCGCCAAAGAGTGGGACAGATCGGGAGAGAACAGGCAGGGTACTGCTCTTGCTGAGGCCTTGCTTGAGTCGGATGTGGTCTGTCTAAATGATGGGACACCGACTAGGCTGGCAATGAGACCGGGTGACCCTGACACGGCCATCGACCTGGCACCTGTATCCAAGAGGCGGAATTAGATATAAAATGGAGTGTCCTTGGGGATCATGGAAGTGACCACCTACCCTGCTCTGTACTGATACCTAAGTCCAGTACAGTCAGGGCTATAAGAGCCCGCAAAGCATTCTGTCATGATTGTGACCACTCTTCGCTATTGGGGCGCCTTAGATCACAGGGATGGTCTAAACCAACAAGAAGACTCTTCACCCAACCAACATGGCAGACACCAGAGGTGAAAACATCTTGGGAGGAAAAGAAGGCGGCCATAAGGAATTGGTAGAGGGTGCGGAGAGCAACAAATTCACTTGCCACAGAATTGGAGGAGGCAGAAAGATATTTTTAAAAAAGTAAAGGTGCAGGATTTTAAACTCCAGACAGCAGAGGCAAAAAGGATGAAGTGGAACAGTTTATAAATGAACACGGTGGGGATGCGACATTGGGTAAATTCTGGAAGCTGCATTGGCAGATGAACAGACTGGCGATGCCTGGTACACATGGTACCATTTATAACAACTGACCAGGACACGGGGAGGCTTTTCTTGCACGATTTCTAAAACAGACGGATCAGCAAGATAGAGCTATTAGAGATATGGTCAGAGAAGCCTTGTCACCGGTCACTAGGAAGGAGGACTGTGAGGTTACGGTGGAGGATATTAGACGGGTACTGAAGAGGGCTAAAGATACAGCGCCAGGCCCGGGCAAGGTGAGGTACTCCCATATGAGTAACATGAAGGATGGGGACTTGGAGATGGCTCTTTGTTTCAACCTAAGCATGAATACAGTGGAAATACCTCAGGATTGGCTGCACAACTACTTGGTCCCACTCCCAATGCCAGGTAAGGATCACTCCAGACTTAATGGATACTGAATCACACACAACCCTGCAAAACACCTTTGGAAAAGTCCACAGCTCCAGCGACATTTGGAAAGTTGTAATGTGCTTCCCAAAGGGCTAGGGAGCTACCGGCCTGGGAAGGACACCTGGGCCAAAGCGGCTACTTTTGCATTTGATGTCTATGAGGGTTCCAGGATAAACAAGAGACAGTGGCAGTAGCTCTTGACCTGGAGGATGCGTATAACAGGGTTAGGTATGATCGGTTGATATACACACTGTTGGGCATGGAGGTTTGCCCTTGTCTTGTCAGATGGGTTATGGCAGTCCTTTATGAGCATAAGGTAGCACTGCGCATGGGTTCCTGGACGATTATACCGGGGTTGGCACAGGGATCTGCCGCGTCCCCAGTGCTCTTTAATGTCTACACCAGCAAAGTCGCAGCTATTGAGATACCAGGTGTTGGTAGAATCTTGATATTTGCAGATGATGTGCTGGTGAACAGACATGGCAGAGATAGAGAAAGTTTGGCCGCAGATTTACAGCTGGCAGTAAACAGGGTGACAGAGTGGTGCAGACGTGCAGGGGCCGTTATAAACCCAGACAAGCCATCGGTTGTGTGGTACTCCCTGGATAACCGGATTGTGAAGGCAGATGTCCCATGTATTACATTGAGTGGGTGTCCTCTTAATAGAGAGAGTAAACTGAAGTAATTGGGTATCACCTTTGACAGGTGTATGTCTTTTAAAGATCCCGTGGAGGCTTTGGTGGTGAAGGCTGGTAGGGGACTCAATGCTTTGAGGGCGGTAGCAGCAACCGGGGTAGAGCAGATGATGCTTTACAGGTTCTTTCAGCAGTTAATAATTTCTGTCATTGAGTATGGTTTGGGGCTGCTGACAGATACTGTCAGCTTGAAAGGTTGGAGCGCATACAAAATGCGGCCATGTGTGATTCTTCAGTGCACAAAAGACACACCAATTATATGCATGAGGCATATCCTGGCACTACCAACAATGGCGGATAGGCGTAGGGTCCTTCAGGACAAATGGTACCCCAGAGTCGCTGCAGATAGGGATTATCCACTGCGTGAAGCCATGGATATGGTCAAGGGTCACAGACTAAGACGAGTTAGGCCCTGGATGGCACAAGCGGAAATATCTATATGTCAGGTTTGTGATCTAGAGACCATCAATTGTGAAAAAGAGTGGGGTGAAGTACTGGCAGACAGGACAGTCTGGCACAATGTAATAGTAACACTAGGTCGTGAGTGCAGAGAATGGGCAACAGACCGCACTGAGTTTGAAGTGCAACAACTGATCCAGAGTAACACACATATAGGTGACATAGTGATCTACATCAATGGGTCAGTGGTGAGAAACAGGCGGCGTAGTTGGGGTTTCATTGTGAAAGCTAATGGACGACTCTTGAAAAAGTATGGCATATGAAGCTATGACCTCCAGCATGGGAATGGAGGTGGAAGCAGTCACAGCGGCATTCCACTGGTTAGAGGAGACCACTGCAACACACATTGTCTTCATCACGGACTCAAGGAGTATGCTTAGTAAAGTGGAGAAAGGAATGTTTTGTGTGGAATGGCTCGCCTCAGAGGTCACAGATTGTAATAATTATATGGATTTTTTTTTGCTCTGGCTATGCGGGAGGATGAACAAGCTGATAGGCTGTCAGGGATTGCACCTCTTGGTGGTCGATTACCTATGGACAAGAGTGAGGTTGTTGTGCACCTGTGGGACCAGGTAAAGATGATGGAGGAACAGATTGAGAACCTGTATGTGGAAAGGACGAGATTGCGGGGGATTGGCAGGGGTTCTGGTAGAATCTCAAAACAGAGGGAAGACCAGGAGAACTTTCAATCAGATAGTGGTGGGAACGATTAGTAGAGTGACTCTTCACTGGCTGTTGAACTAAAGGGATGAGCGCATATGGGAATGTCCTGAGTGCAGTGATGTCAGTTCTTAGCTCGACTCAACAGATAGGTAGGACAGAGAAATTGGCACCGAGTGAAAATACTAGTTAAGAGAGGCAGAGGAGACATGTATGTACGTAAATGTCCCGTGTAAACAACACCTTACGGTGAATTGGGCACATATTGTTAGACCAAGTGGCACTGGGTAGGTGATGTGACCGGTGTCATTCCAGTTGCTTTTATTTCCCCAAGACATTTCCCATATGATCTGTGGAACGCTTAAGTGAGTTGGCTTCATCAAAATAAGACGTCAGATTCAACACTTGTGATCACCAGCCTGCTCCAACCAGGCCCCCGAAGAAGTGTAAGTGTGCGTGAGTCTGTCACACACACACAGAGGAAGGGAGAGAGAGAGAGAGAGAGAGAGAAGAGAGAGAGAGAGAGAGAGAGAGAGAGAGAGAGAGAGAGAGAGAGAGAGAGAGAGAGAGAGAGAGAGAGAAAGAAAGAGAGTGAAAATGTATGGAATAGTCAAATTTTTGGCACAAAAAATATGAGAGGGTTGACTTGACCGAAGCATCTTTCATTGTGAATGTAACTACAGCTCAGCCAATGTTTAATGTCAACATAAAAAGATTGTAATTGTAGATACACTACAGCGTCTGCTGCCTTCCACATGTCTAAGGCTAGCATATATCACTCCTACACAGTACATGCTCAATACAGACTATTGCATATTACTGAAGCATATTTGCTCAATTGGAGACTGAAATAAACTGCCATTTGACTCAAAAATATTTTAAAAACTAATAAATCACATCTCACATAAGATGACTCCTCAGCAGTAAGGAGAACATCTCTGCCATGTATTCATCTTCAACCAAATATATGACGTTCACAATTTTACAGTTATTGTTTGCAGTGCTATAAACATAAGCAGAGCTTGAAACAGATTTGGAAAGTCCAACAAGATTCTAGAAAGTAACTGAGAGCCAGCTCTAAAGCAAATTTATTTATTTTCATCCATGCCCAACAAGTAAATGACACTGGCATACTTTCAAATCATTTCCTAGTGACATTTGAAGTCTGCAATTAGGTATGTTGTGCTACTTATGCTGAAATCAATCAGCAACCGTACATAGACTCCAAGTCTCCAGTTATGATGGTCAAACATCTTGACTAACTGCTACATCCATGAGCTCACACTTCACCTTAAATAACCAGAACCATTGACATCATTCTTATTTACTAAATTTATACAGCTTATGATGGCCAAAAATATACTCAATAACTGAACACTTATACACTCTCACTTTCAGTTCTCTCAGTTTCCTGGCTACAGTGTAAAATTCAAGAGTTCTCCCCCCCCCCCCCCCAACCTAGAGAGTAAATGTTATTCTTGCCCCAGAGTTTTCTCATAGTCATGGATCGACATGACCATGTGGGCACCGATTGTCTACCATCATCATAGGCAATAGCTACAGCTCTCATTGCTTGCAGTTTGAGTCCTCGCCAGGTTTCATCACAGCAGAGAACATGGAAGATCCTGCCTTCACTAGCTAGACTAGTGTCTGTTCAAATTTGCCTCCCCTCCTGAACTAGTACCAGAAAGAGACCCCTCTTTTAAATGCATCTGCTCCTCCTCGCCAACTAGCACTGGAAAGAGACCCTTATATTAAATGCGTCTGCTCCTCCTCTCCAACAAGTACTGCAAAGGTATTCTTCATCTTATGTGTCTCCTCGTCTCCAACTAACTGAAAGGGATTTATGTCTAACATGTAACCTTCTCTCAACTTCATTATCATGCCACCATAAATGTTAACTTGAGATTGAACAACACACATTTTATCTATCAAAATAAAATTTTGATTTTTTTTAAAAGCACACCCAGTTCAACACACATTACAAATATATATGAGATTATGTTTAAGAGATCAGGAAACATGAACAAAAAAGGGGAGATTATTTGTAACAAAACAGGAAATATTTCATCTAAAAGGTATCATATATAAAAGGATGAGATGCTAATAAGGGAAAATGGTGAATGAGAATGCCAAGGATATTATTATCAAAGGAACTGAGGAGGAGTTTCTTGTGATGAGAGAGAAATCAGCCACTGTGAGATGCTCAGCTACACACATCCAGATGATTGAAATTCTCTACAGCAGGACAATATCCACACCACAGAGATTAACGACTACATTACAGAAAGCAAGTTGATATCGTTCACATAGTACAGTAGGGAACAGAATTTCTACATGAGACGATCCTTCTAATAAGGAGCAAGTTAAAGAATTTAGAAAATGCCATCACCATCAAAGAGTGGTGTCAAAATAAACATGTAAAGGGTCCTGGTTCACACCATGAGGTGTAGAAGGCATACGGTTCTAGCCCCATGTTTAGCCCAATCAGCAGCACTCTATTGATGATGATGTGGTCAATCAGCACTCTATTGATGTATGTGGTTAATCAGCACTCTGTTGATGATGTATGTGGTCAACTTAAGCCAGCAAACATGAGGTGTAGTAGGCTTATGGTTCTAGCCCAATCAGCACTCTATTTATGATGTGTGTGGTCTATTTATGATGTGTGTGGTCTATTTATGATGTGTGTGGTCTATTTATGATGTGTGCGGTCTATTTATGATGTGTGCGGTCTATTTATGATGTGTGTGGTCGATTTATGATGTGTGGTCTATGTATGATGTGTGTGGTTGATTTATGATGTATGTGGTCAATCAGCACTCTGTTTATGATGTGGTCTATTTATGATGTGTGTGGTCTATTTATGATGTATGTGGTCTATTGATGATGTATGTGGTCTATTTATGATGTGTGTGATCTATTTATGATGTATGCGGTCTATTTATGATGTGTGTGGTCTATGTATGATGTGTGTGGTCGATTTATGATGTGTGGTCTACGTATGATGTGTGTGGTTGATTTATGATGTATGTGGTCAATCAGCACTCTGTTTATGATGTGGTCTATTTATGATGTGTGTGGTCTATTTATGATGTATGTGGTCTATGTATGATGTGTGTGATCTATTTATGATGTGTGTGGTCTATGTATGATGTATGTGGTCGATTTATGATGTATGTGGTCAATCAGCACTCTATTTATGATGTATGTGGTCTATTGATGAAGTATGTGGTTAACTTCAGCCAACCATTTTGACTGCCCAGAAGATTTCCTAGTACCCATTTGACACCTGTGAGTCCAGGTCAGTGAAACAAATCACAGCCTTGATGGGGATTTGAACTGATGACCAGCAGGCCAAGAGGCCAGCATCCTAGTCAATGAGCTAATGCTGCTTCAAAGAATGGTGAACAGAATATAGCCAACCAGGACTACTTACATCAGAACTTAATAAAATCAACATGTCCTCACTAGAACCTGTGGATAATGCTCCGGACATAACACTCTTTGGCCTATCAACAATACTTAGAGGACTTGCTGCAGCCTGTTGGACACCAGAAAAACTGTTCATAGAAGCTGCACTGTCCTCATCCAAGACGATTGGGTTCTCCACAGCCAGGCAGGGTTTTTTCACTGCTGGAGACATTGGTTCCTCTAATGCTGTTACTGCTGATAAATGTCTCTTTGAGCCAGTCAGAGCAAATTCATGCAGAGTTCTGGGTATATGTTCTTTTGCAGTAACTGGAGACTTTGGAAAAATTGCAGAATATTTCTTTCTGCTGGTGGTGGTAACTTCTGAGAGTGAATATGCTGCTAAAGCACTGTCGATCAAGTGGTCTTCTTTCACTGTTAAGTCAGAATGGTGAACTATGCTGCTATCTGCACTAACTTCTGTCTTGACTGTGATTTCTGGCAACTGTTCATCTAGTGGGGGATGTCCAACTAAAGATAATGAATTTGTTTCTAAGAACTCATCTGCATTATTGGCATGCAGAGCTTCACTGCCATCTCCTGGTGGTGCAGATTCTATTCTGTCTCTCAAATCTGCATTAGCACTTGTAAGGTCTGTAACATGATCACAGTCATCTGTAACATTTGTTGCTCTCATAGCCACTAATACATCCTCTGAAGGCACTTTCTCTAGTGTACACCCTAGAATGTCATTCTGCTGCTGGGTTGGAGTGCTGTCTGCACATTTCTCTAGCCTATCATTTGAGTGGGTTACTGCTGCACAATGATTTATGCTTTCACTCTCTTGCTCTGTACCATTTGTGGACACAGAAGCAGCACAACTCACAGAAGAACCAGGCCCGAGAGATGTTTTCACATGTGCAGCAGTAAACACCATGATTGTTTCATCACTACTGTTTACAGGTCTGTGTGTTGCATCCCCACTGCTTAGAGGTTTCTGTGTTACAGGCACGCTTGTACAACCCTGCACTGCTGTAGCTGTAGGCATCAGCTTTGGTTGTGGAGCTGTCACACAGTTGTTGACCTGTAAAGGAACAACCTGAAATCTTGGATGACACTTTCCAGAGCTCGAAAGAGGCTGCAGAACAACTGGATGCTGCATGCCTGATGCACCTGGGGATGGCTGAGTTGAAGGCAGTCTCAGCACAATTTGTTGAGCTGCGGTTGATTTTAATTGACTGGATGCTGGCGGAGAGCCAAGTACTGGAACAATTCTATTCTGTCCCGTGCCACTAACTGGTAATGTAACCACTGCACTCTGCTTACCTTTTAAATCCACAGGTGTCTTTGATAAAGTTATGGGTACAGCTATTAATTTCTTATTTTTATCACCAGTTGGCGCTATTTCAATTAACTGCATTGTCCCATCTTTACCAGACATCATGTACTTGACATCTTTGGCATTAAACGGGCCAAAAATGGGTGTCACGCCCGAGGAAACAGGTTTGGATGCAAGTGGCTGGTTAGTTGGTGAGATATTTAATGGTTTTATGCTCAGTTTTTTGGAAGTGGTGTTATTAGTCACTGATTTAGAACTGGATGACACTGTAGTAGTATCTGTTGCAGTTTTGATACCTTCACTATTGAAAGCACTGCCAACAATTTTCTTGGCTGCAGAATTTCCAAATCTCAAGAAGGATGAGCCCTTCGGTTTATTTAATAATGACGATGAAGCTTGTACAGTTATGGTGTGGTGGTCTGTTGCCCGCTTGTAATCTGAGGAGCTGATGACAAAAGCAGATTCTAAGCTTGGTCGCCGAATATTTTGCACACTCTCTGTCTGTAAAGAACGTACACTCTGATTATCGTTACAGGAGTTGTGATGCTGCCCTGATACAGGAGGACTGGTTATGAATAATTTACTCAGTCCAGATATGCCAACTGAAGAAGACGTCAGGAATGATGAATCAGAAGTAGCTTTGCAAGGCTTCTGATCAGCAGACATGGAAGGTGATTCTTTCAATGATGATTCAATGCTATCACTGACACTTCCTGACTTAACAGGAGAGGACCCACTGAGATCAATGACATCACTGTCATCCTCTTGTTTGCTAAGAGATTCTCTTTGTGTGATTCTTACCCTTATGGAGTACATCTGCTCTGGAAGCTTTGCCCGAAGTTCTGCTGGAATATGGGTAGGATGGTGAGCTTTAGGTAAAATTTCAACAAGAAACTCACAAACATTCATCATTCGCGGTTGTGGGTACTGGCCTCTAGTCAGACACTGAGAAACTTTAGCTATTACTTCCCGTTTGGCTCCTTCCCAGTTACAGTTTGCTGTAAATTCTAATAGTTTGACCTCAACCTCTTCTTTCACATCATCCTCACACTCATACTGTGAAGAGGGGGGCGTTATGGCTTTAACACAAACCATGGATTTATGCCATGGATGTTGCAAGCTGCCCTGACTGCCACCATTTCTGACATTGTTCTGAGTAGAGGTCTGTTGGTGTGATGTCACATGCTTCAATCTATGGTGTGATGCTGCATCTGGAGACGTCACCACAGAATGATTTAGAGGTGTTTCTGGCTCTGCATTTTCCAACTGCTGTAAATCTTGGCTCTTTTCTGAAGCTAGTGTGTGAACAGAAGTTGTCTTTGGAATAATCTGCTTTGACTCAATGTCTACATACATGAACTTCAAGTCCACAGGTTTACTGGACAACGACACTGAAGATGAGGGAATTGGACATGCGGAATCTGCTGACGCAGAAGGTGAGATTTCTATGACCTCCTCAGGATCTTTATTTGTAACAGACGCTCGCATGCCTTTAGAAGCATTCAAGTATTTAAATGGTTGAGTCCGAGCACAAGTTGAGGATATGAAGATTTCATCCGACAGAGGATGGCTTTTTCTCTTCCTGTGGAATACAACATAATAATAGTTATTCATCCAGACGCTGTAATATGAATGCGTATTATTCATATTTATAACCAACCCAACATAAAAAATACTCTAGTTTTGTAGGCCTACTTTTTAAAACAGTCACTTTCTCTTATAGGTTTTTATCCTACCTACGTGCTTTTCAAAGTTTGATTTGAACAAGAATTGATAGAAATGAAGAGTCTGAGTCAATTCACTATAGGTTAAAGTCTTGACCCTGGGACAAAAACTTCCTGGATAAAATCTGGCATGAAACTACCATAGATGTTCAAACAGTAACAAAGATGTCTTGTGTTGATTTGAGAAGGAGAAAAAATTGGCACCAGATATAGTCTGTATGTATAATCTGAATTGTCCTTATGGGCCATGATAACATATAACGTGGATAAAGTTTATTGTTGCATAAAGCTTCATAGCAGACAGACAACCTTAATCTAGCATCTGTTACTAAACATGAAATATTTTGAAAATATCTTATTTTATTTAAATAAAATTATAATTTAAACAGAAAAAAAAAAAAAAAAAAAATGTTGAAATGACCAATGACACAAGATAAGTTGACTTGCCTTTTATGTGCTGAAGGCTCCATAATAGAAAAAGTCTGCCTCACATCATCTAAGACAAAAGCTGGTTTAGACAACCGGGCTGGGTTATTTCTTGTTAGGTGCTGATGCTGTGTTATACAGATGAAATAAGCATTGTGTAGTATTGAAGCACAACTGCAGAAGACAGTTTCAATCACAACAAAGTTTTCAGAAAGTATTCAGAATGTACAGTATAATTTCATTGATAAAATCGGTAGCCAATGATATCATGTGTTTCCGCTACTAAACACAATTGATAAGCTAAAAACTGCAATCAAAGCTTCACATTCTTCAGCGAACCATGTGTATTTAATCTGTGATTAATCGTGAACATGATGATATGCCTGAAATATTCACCTATGTCCCGCAATGTGTCTTGCAAGGCTGTCCAGGTGGATGATTCTGTCCGGCATATTTTGGGTAGCATTAAATGATTTGTTCTGGAGTTGGCTTTTGTGCTCCACGGTTGCCAATAGTAGAATCCCCGAGACATATTTAGTGAAAGCGTGACCTTTATCAAGAGTGTCCTGGTATGAGTCTGAAGATCCTAGCCTGTTTCTGCCTACCTTGATGCTATCACCTGTACCCTTCATTTTGTTTGCACTTTTTCATGGATTGTTTTAGGAGTTTGACAGCTCTGGGATGGTTAGGGCTGCTAAACCCAACCTGCCTTTTCATTTACAGGGTTTCTGTTATGGATAGCATACTAATCTTTGTCCTCTTCTGGCTTCTATCTTCCAATGGAGAAGAGGCTGCAGCCAACTCTGGTCAAGTCATTTACTGACATGTTCTTGAGTGGCTGGATTCTGCAGCTCAAGTTTTCTACCAGAAGGGGTAGCCAGTCTTATGCCAACCCTCCTTATTCGCCCCTGATGACATGCATGGTAGGTTACAGTGCTACTATTCTGGGCTTGTCCTGTAACATTTGGGTATAGCTATTTTGTATCTTGGGTGAGCCTGTCTTGTCTACAGCGCGAGAAGCCTGGAGGACAGCTTTAGAGTCTGTGAAAACAGCTGTTTATGTTGTATGTATCACAGCTATTTAGAGTCAGCACAGCTGCAAAAAGCATTCTTGCTTCAGCCCTCAAGTTTCTCCTGCCACAAGAGATTGTCTCTATGTGGCCACGGGTTTGTATAATGTAGCTTCTGCTGCTTCCAATTTGTGTAGCCTACATAGATATCTGTGAGGATGTTTTAAAATGTGAGGGCGACACTGCTTCTTGACTATCAGGAGTGCCAAAGCTCTTTGCTCTGACCATGTTTTATTTTTTTGGGTTCTTCCTGGGACTTCTATACTTGATATCTGGTAGCTTGTCCATAGTTCTGGTATGAGGATCAACTGTTTTTCTAAGTAAATATCAAACAAACACAAAAGCAGATACATGGTGTTTCCATAATTTAAAGGACAAAATGGAATGTTCAGACCATTATCATTTAATAGTTTGGATAGGTAAGGATAAATGTGCGCATGTGCCTGCCCACACGCACCCCCCACCCTCTCTCTCACATATATATAATTAAAATTGGTACCAAAAAATGTTCTGGGAAGTATATGCAGGCTGAATGATACTGACCACATCACCATCAAGTGGTCTAACAATAGTGGCTAGCACCAAATAACCAAAAACCCTTAAGGCGTGAAAGGTGATCCTTTACTACAAGTACACAATTATGGTCAACTAACTAACCTGGTCTGATATTAGATTATTTATTGTCATTTAACCTTGTTTACAATTACACATGGTTAATTAACGTTACATGTAATTCTCAAATATAAGATTCACTGACTAGGAAAATGTGTACCTGAGGGCTGGTGTTACACATGATGATTGGGTGTGATGAAGTATATGCAGTCGCTTCACTAGTCACAGGAACATCAGCGCTGAAAGTGTCCGGCTGAAAACTGCTGTCCTCAGAGGGATCGGAGACAATGTCAATATCAAATGTGGCATTGGAATATGTGGTCGACGCAGTGGCACCCAGCAAACTACCGTCAAATGATGAGCTTCCCAGGCTGCTGATCATGTCCGGCTGCAAGTACAGTGTTAGTTCTTCATTAGACCAAGAGGTTTGTTAACTGTAAAATTGTTTCATTATATAATGAGGGCTCGTGTTGTGACATAGTGGATAGTGCACTGGCGTGTGAACATGTTGGCGAAAATTCAATTCCTGAAAAGGAATCATTCTGTCTGTAAAATTCTCAGATTTAACCAGCTATGTTACATCGGCATCAGAAATTTCTTCTCTGGGAAGCACACATGGAATTGGTTGCAAAACTTCAATGACTGTTGCCTTGTATGTGTAGGAGAATTCTGGACTACCCAGTCACAATGACACCAACTAAATGTTAGCTACTGTACTACTCAGTCACAATGACACCAACTAAATGTTAGCTACTGTACTACTCAGTCACAATGACACCAACTAAATGTTAGCTACTGGACTACCCAGTCACAATGACACCAACTAAATGTTAGCTACTGTACTACTCAGTCACAATGACACCAACTAAATGTTAGCTACTGGACTATCCAGTCACAATGACACCAACTAAATGCTAGCTACTGGACTACCCAGTCACAATGACACCAACTAAATGCTAGCTACTGATATCCAGTCACAATGACACCAACTAAATGTTAGCTATTGGACTACCCAGTCACAATGACACCAACTAAATGTTAGCTACTGGACTACCCAGTCACAATGACACCAACTAAATGTTAGCTACTGGACTAACCAGTCACAATGACACCAACTAAATGCTAGTACTGATATCCAGTCACAATGACACCAACTAAATGTTAGCTACTGGACTACCCAGTCACAATGACACCAACTAAATGTTAGCTACTGGACTACCCAGTCACAATGACACCAACTAAATGTTAGTTACTGGACTACCCAGTCACAATGACACCAACTAAATGTTAGCTACTGGACTACCCAGTCACAATGACACCAACTAAATGTTAGCTACTGGACTACCCAGTCACAATGACACCAACTAAATGTTAGCTACTGGACTACCCAGTCACAATAACACCAACTAAATGTTAGTTACTGGACTACCCAGTCACAACGACACCAACTAAATGCTAGCTACTGGACTACCCAGTCACAATGACACCAACTAAATGCTAGCTACTGATATCCAGTCACGACACCAACTAAATGTTAGCTACTGGACTATCCAGTCACAATGACACCAACTAAATGTTAGCTACTGGACTACCCAGTCACAATGACACCAACTAAATGTTAGCTACTGATATCCAGTCACAATGACACTAACTATATGTTAGCTACTGGACTACCCAGTCACAATGACACCAACTAAATGTTAGCTACTGATATCCAGTCACAATGACACTAAACTAAATGTTAGCTACTGGACTATCCAGCCACAGTGGCACCAACTAAATGTTAGCTATTTTACTAATCAGCCACAATGACACCAACTAAATGTAAGCTACTGGACTATCCAGCCACAATGACATAACTAAATGTTAGCTATTGTACTACACAGTCACAATGACACCAACTAAATGTTAGCTACTGATATCCAGTCACAATGACACTAACTATATGTTAGCTACTGGACTACCCAGTCACAATGACACCAACTAAATGTTAGCTACTGATATCCAGTCACAATGACACTAAACTAAATGTTAGCTACTGGACTATCCAGCCACAGTGGCACCAACTAAATGTTAGCTATTTTACTAATCAGCCACAATGACACCAACTAAATGTAAGCTACTGGACTATCCAGCCACAATGACATAACTAAATGTTAGCTATTGTACTACACAGTCACAATGACACCAACTGATTGTTAGCTACTGGACTATCCAGCCACAATGACAACTAAATGTTAGCTACTGGACTATCCAGTCACAATGACACCAACTAAATGTTAGCTACTGTACTATCCAATCACAATGACACCAACTAAATGTTAGCTACTGTACTACTCAGTCACAATGACACCAACTAAATGTTAGCTACTGGACTATCCAGTCACAATGACACCAAATAAATTTTAGCTACTGGAATATCCAGTCACAATGACACCAACTAAATGTTAGCTACTGTACTACTCAGTCACAATGACACCAACTAAATGTTAGCTACTGGACTATCCAGTCACAATGACACCAAATAAATTTTAGCTACTGGAATATCCAGTCACAATGACACCAACTAAATGTTAGCTACTGTACTACTCAGTCACAATGACACCAACTAAATGTTAGCTACTGGACTATCCAGTCACAATGACACCAAATAAATTTTAGCTACTGGAATATCCAGTCACAATGACACCAACTATTGGTAAAAACTCTGCCGCAGAGCAAACTCGTCAGGGGGCTTCTGATCATCAGAAGGGTACACCTTTCCCAACGTGTTTTGGTCCATTATACCCTTAACACTCTCTAGGGGCGGGCCTGTCCAGGTCATGAATCCGGGGGTCTTTCCCCTGCCGTGCGAGACGTTTGGTCGATTTCGTTGTCCTTGTCCCTTAGCTGTAAACATGTCTACTCTCAAGCGTCCCCTCCCTCAGAGGAGAGTCCGTGCGGCCTGTGCTTGCCCCTTAGCACCTGTGGTCATGGGGAGTCTGTTTCATCCCCTAGCCACAGCATCCATGCGTCTCTGATGCCATGTTCCTTCTTTGTACCCCCTTCACGTGCCGCACTCTACTAAGAAGCCGGTTCTTCCTTTTGGTTGTTATGGTTCCTTTTGGTTAGCTAAATGTTAGCTACATACCAGGGACATGCCTACCCTCACTGTCAGGCTTACATGCATGCACAAAAGTCATTATACTGTTTTTCAATTGTTTATGCTGTTTGCATTTATCCAACTAAAAGCCTGCCACCTCTGTTACCACTTGCACTGGAGAAATGTGTCAGTCCGAGGTGGAGGCCAAAAAAGTGCTTATATAAAAAGCTGTATCTGGAGCATGCCTTTTCTTAATAAAATCTGATACAGAAACACCAGGCAACTTGGGCGTTCAGGTGGAAGAAGATAGGCTTGGATTAGTACAAACATTGAAATATTCTCTCCCTCTATCTCTCCCTGTGTACGTAACTGTCTGGCTGATGACAGTGTTAGGGAATTCCTTGGAATATAACAAACATTTAGTTTAATTAATTGCAACGGAATAGGAGAGAATTCTCCTCTACATATGAGGAAAAAGGCAATGGTTAAGTATGTTAGTTCTAATACAATGACCAGCATATAAAGCGTATTTGGACCAGCATATAAAGTGTATTTGGAGGCCTCTCATTTCACATCTGTAATTCGGTTCTCTGCCTGGACTCACTATTAACATTCATCTATCTATATATATATATACAACTATGACTACATCCTTCAGGTTTATGTAACTACAAGACAAGACTAAGCAAATAAGTTTCATTTGCAAATGCTTTATCATGAGATTGTTATCTGATTGTTTCAAATGCTTAAAATAATTAGAAATAATTTTGTTTTAAAAATGCATTTGTTTCTAATAATGAAATTACTTACTCTCTTGCGATTTCGCTCCACCCTTTCACAGTAAATCTCGCTGGTTTCATACAGCATCAATGCTTTTCTTGTGACAGCATCTAGATTTTTAGCCGAACGATGAGTCTTTTCTCGCTGGGGAAGATTTGAGAAGCGGTCCCCTGGTTTAGGTCGTCTCCTCATTGACGGCAGATAAGGTATGTCTTCATTTCCATCAAAACTGCCAGACTCCTGACAGTCACACTGCAGCATACACGAAGGCCTCCTACAGTGAGTTTTGCTGGAAATAGGTCTTTCTGGGTCTATACTATCACAGATGCAGCCAAGTCTGCAATATTCTTTGTCACAAGCTGGTGCAGGCTGTATGCTCAGTGGGCTTGGTAGAGGAGCTGTGCTTTCATTGACAGAACACAGGTGACATATACATCCATATCGGCAACCTGAGTCACAGAAAAACATCAACAAGCAATGGAATTAATATAACTAAAACCACTAGGAGTTCTAGCAATGCTTTAACAAAACAACATAAGTAGCTCTTTGCAATGTTCAGTATGAAGACTTTTAGAATTATTTTACCGCCTGATGCTGTTGTCCAAATCTTGAGTGCAGTAAAGGCAACATGATGTCATTTTAGGCTGTCATTGGTGGGGTGAACCAAGCTCTATCCTCAACTTTCAACATCCATCCATCATGTGCCATGTCGGTAAGTGAGCGCAGTCAAGATTTGCCATTTAGCTCGATCACCAGAGTCGTGGATCAGTTCAGTGTTCATGTCTCGACCATACCACGTGGTCAAGCCATTCAGGTATTTATTTCTCTGTCTTCCCCTTGTTCTCTTCCCCTCGATCTTGCCAATTGTCACAAAGTTCTCTAATTTATTTCTTCTCATAAAATGTCCAAAGAATTGTGACAGTCTACGTCTAATTTCTCTAATCTGTTTACGATTTTCATTTGTTTCTTGTAGGACTTGGTCGTTGGTTTTTCTATCTTTCTATGGTATTCTTTGCATTCTCCTTAGAAACCACATTTCCACAGCCTTCAGATGTTTTTCAGCTTGTCCACGCTTCACATCCATACAAAAGTACAGACTCTATGTAGGACCTCAACACTCTTTTTCTCGTAGCAATTGACATCTTTTTATTGGTCAGTATGTTTTTCAACTTGCAAAAGGCTACCTTCGTCATGGCGATTCTTGTTCTAATCTCTTCAAGGCATCTCCCATCAGATGTTATGACTGTTTTGAGATAATTGTACTGATTCACTTGTTTAAGAATATTACCTTGTGGTATTTCATTCTTCCTAGTGACAACCATAATCTGTGTCTTCTTACAAATTAATTCTAACCCTAGTTGTTCACTGTGTGCAACAACCGCATCTACTAAATGTTGCAGATCCTGCTCATTATCTGCAATCAATACTGTATCATCTGCATATCTGATGTTATTGATGTTTCTTCCTCCAATGATGATTCCTTTCATATCTTCTACATTTCTGAATATATTTTCACTACACGGGGAAAACAGATCTGGAGACACACATCTATGTCCCACTCCTCTCTTAATAGGCTAATTTTGACCTACCAATCAATCCTTATGGCAGCCTGTTGTTTCTAATACATACTTTTTTACAAGTCTAAGGTCTTTCCTATCAATTTGTAGATCTGCAAGCATCTCTATCAGATTGACATGTCTTACTCTTTCAAAAGCCTTTGTGTAGTCAATAAAGCAAAGATGTATATCTTTATTCACTTCTATAGAACATTCAATTACTGTTCTCATCATGTACACAGCATTTACTGTAAGCTTGCCTTCTACAAACCCACATTGTTTTTCTCCTATTTTGGGTTATATTTTTTTCCTAACTCTTTGCATGATAATTCTTAGCAAAATCTTCATGATGCGGCTCATTATACTAATTGTTGATCACATTCCAAGGCTCCTGATTTCTTTGGGATTGCAATAAATACAGAATGACATAATTCATGAGGTAAATCTCCAGTATCATGTATTGTGTTCAACAGTCTGGTGACATGATCTGTTCCATATTCTTCTAAGGCATTGATAATTTCTATTGTGATGTTGTCTGAACCAAGGGTCTTGCCAGTTTTCATATGGTTATTCATTGCACCGGGTTTTATCCCATATGGCTCAGTCTCTTTCCGCAGCACGGAAAGCGTTGCACAAAGCACGAACTCCGTAGCTTTTAGCGATGACTCACGGGAGTCTTTGAAATATTTAACTCATAAACCGAAGGACACGGCCCGGAATCGAACCCACAACCTTCGGAACACGAGTCAAATGGCTTGACCACTTCGCCGCAGAAACTCCTAGGTTAAGAACATTCTGAACCTCCATCTTCAAAACTGATGGTCCTTCATTATTATTTTGAATATCATACTGTACTTCTCTGTTATCATCATAAAGGTTTTTCCACATAATCTGACTATATATGTAAAATCTGATCTTTTTTTATTATGATTTTTCCATCTTTTGTTTTTAAGCAGCCTCCTTATGTATGTGTTCTTTTATTAGTAAGCTCCTGAATTCTTTTGTACATTAATTTGGTATTTTTACTGTTGTGTTGTTTTTCAATTCCTATGCAGTTTTTCTCAAGCCATGCTTCTTTTGCCTCTTTACATAATGTTCTGACTTTTCCGTGAATTTCTTCATATTTGGCAGGATTATTTTTGTTGTGTCTTCTAGTTTCCATTAGTTGTAAAATTTCTTCAGCCATCCATTTCTTATGGCCCACTTTCTTTAATTTTGGAATAGTTGTTTCTGCAGCCAAGCTGATTGAATTCTTCAACATTTCCCATTGATCATCCATATCTTGAAATAGGATCTCTAGATAAGACAGTGTATCAAATCTGTTCTTTATTTCCATGTTAAAATTGTCTTGTATTACCTTGTCATTTTTCAATGCACACAGATAATATTTAGTGTTTCCTGGTGAATACTTGACTTCTTTAACTTTACCCTCAATGTTCCTGTAATCAATCTGTGATCACTGTAACAGTCAGCATTGGGAACTGTTCTTACGATTGTTAACGCATATCGAAACTTTCTATGAGGGTAAGTTAATAATTAAGTCACAAATGGCTGTAGAAAAATAACTAAATATGATAACAACTTGAAACCAGTTTATTTTTGCAGGAGACATTTCGCGAATGACACCGAAGTTGAATGTGAAAACGTGATTTAGAAAACAGAGCACTCAGTTCTATGCAGCCGGTTTGGAAGCACTGATAAAACGATTGGATAACTGCATCAATGTTGGTGGAAATTATGTTGAGAAATAAAGGGACAATGTATGTATAAAAATAAACTGGTTTCAAGTTATATTTAGTTATTTTTCTACAGCCAATTGTGACTGACTTATTAACTTACCCTCGTACAAATCAGGATGTAATCAATCTGGTTTCTTCTTCTTCTTCTTCTGCTGCGTTCATCCGGAGTTTTTTTCCGGACGTGATTGCGTTGTGCCTGTTTACAGCAGAGCTGCGTTCTTGCACCGTTAGGCCGACACATCCAACTTCTGCGGGCATTTGTTGACCAGGTTAACCTTCCCGAGATCTGGTTTCTAATCCTGCTATCAGGACTTCTCCATGTCCATAATCATCTAGGATGTTTAAACCATGTGTTTCCTACAATCATTTCCTGCTCTTTTGCAAATTCTACAAGTCTGTATCCTCTTTTCGTTTTGCTTGATTTCCTACTTTTGCATTGAAGTCACCTATTATGATATTTCTAAATTTTTACATTTCTTTAAAGCAGACTCCACGTCATTATGGAATTACTCTATACTATCTTCACTGCATTCTCCTGTTGGGGCATATATTTGAATGACGTTTGTGTTAAAAAGTCTGCCGGTTAATTTTACCAATAGAACCCTGTCTGACACAGCCCAATATCATTGAAAAGATTTTGATGTTTCCCGATCCAAGATAATTTCTACCCCTTTGTCGTTCTCCCCCAGAATAAATAATCTTACAATTCCTAATATATTAATCTTCACTCTTTCCATTTCTTGTTTGATGATATCTAATTTTACGTCGTCACTTAACGTTCGAACATTCCTTGTTGTTAATTTCAGTGTTCCTGTCCTTTTTTTGTGATGATCTGTAATTAGGCGAATCATGATAAACAAGACAACTTTAAAGAAGGTAGTTTGCCGTTGGTTTCAACATAGAAAGTTCTGAAATTACGCCAGTTTGTTACATGGGCTCGCAGGGGAAGAAAACAATAGTAACATTGTAAACTGGCATGTGTTTCGTAAGAGATAACCAAGAAGGGTTGGTGCGAGAGTGGATACTTCATCCTGTAGAAAACGTTAACTACAAATTCCAACCACTCATAAACAAGTCTACAAACGGCTTGGCATGAATTAGTGGAAGGTCCATGCTCTACTGAGAGATGAAAGGCAGAAGGAGACGACATTAAATCTAGCCCCATTTATTCAAACTGATATTTAAGTTCATGTACAGGTGTAATTTTTTATACCAATAATTTGATTCACTCCTGACCTGTTATCTTTATGTTAATTCCTCTCATCAGAAGGAGTTAAGATAATGACAGTCTGGGGCAGAGCGGGTTAAAGTACAAAACCCAGACAGAGTTTACTGGGGCTGGGGTCCATCAGACACATATGGCAGGTTTATCTGAACTTGTGAACTGTATTACCAGTTGATCAAATCTACTGTATAAACAATACATCAATAGTCGCAGATTACAGTATCAGCAAATGTACAGAACATAAGAACCAAGTTTGATGCAAGCTTCATCGTATGGACTGTATTGTTGTATTCAATGTAGGATGACTTATGGTCCCCAACATGGCAGATAGGCATTTGAACTGTTAAGCTTCTGCTGGCTACGGTTTGCAGTCGCATTTTCCTCATGTTGGACTGGTAGTGCATGGTTCCGTCGCCCTGCTACTGAGTTGAGTGCATGGCACGACACTGTGAGCTGTGAATTTAATTTAGAATGTTTTTACATCTGTCCGTGGTTGTTGTAGCGTGAACTGCATGTTCGGAACGATGGCGGTCGGCCTGTCGATTGGATTTGACTGTATTGCCTTTTAGGTTCACGAGTGCATTTTTCTCGGAGACTCATGGGGGTTGTCGCTGGAGCTACGATGTTCGTGCTTTGTGCTATGCTTTCAGCGGGCTTCCCTAACAAAAGGGACTGAGCATATGGGATCAATCCCGGAACAATGAAGTTGATCCTCTCGACTTTTAATGCAGCAATGTGTGGCTGCTGGTTTTCTAGTGACTGCCGCTTCCATCGGCAATGAACTGTATTTTCCGTGGAGGACCTTTGTGTTGGCATTCTGACGGCAGCATTATGCACAGTTTACCTGTGTGTGCTGTTGGCTTGTCGAGACTCCTGTCTATTTCACTTTTCACATAGGGTAGTGAGGGGCATTTTGTGTGATATTCACTGGCGCAAGAATGGAGCATAATGGGAACGACCCGTAGCCGTGAAGTTGGAACCGAGACTAACTAACTAACTAAGTAACATTCAATGTAGGATATGGAGGTTTACACACAATGTAAACAATAACATATATTATTCATCTTATTTAACTTGTTTGGCTGTGTTTAGTACAGATGAAAACAAAAAAGAGAATTTTACATCTATAATCCACTTAATGTTAATAAATATTTGTATTCGGAGAGACACACAAATATTGTTAAGTATATTTACATTGTATTTCATATCTGCACAAAGTGTTTATAAAACAATCACTGCTCCTATAAACAAAGCCCTGATTGTAGATGTGACTTGATCTATGAAGATATATGACAGTTAACACCACACCTAGTGACAGGCAGCTCAGTCAAATATACTGGTCACCTTTAAAGGTACCGCAAACATGACTCACCAGCTTTAGCTTTAAGAAACTCAACAATGTTCTCAGACTGCATATTTTAACATGTAAACAGTATCTAACTGTACACATTTAAAACGTTGACAAATCTACAAACAGGAATATGCCTGTCCTGTATTCCTAGAAGTAGCACATTAACAGTCATTATCTAGCAAATGAACTAGACAAGAGAACATCAAAACAGGTCTGTGTACCTGGTTTACCGCATGATTTAAGTGATGATGTGTCTGTGACAGAAGGGCTGGATATACTCTCTGCTGCAATGTCCACCCCTTCCATCACTGGTTCATCTTGCAGATCAATCTCCAGAGGAGCTGTGGCCACTGAAGTTGAAGGAGAGGACAGAGACGTCAAACTGGGTTGTGCTGATGGTGTCAGCAGGATTGCTGCCGTGGATAAGACAAAGCTGGCAGAATCACTGAGGTGTGCAACAGCTGTTTCATCTTCAGGCTCAGTCTTGCATATCAATGGAGTTAAGGCAGGGAGCTGGTTCGAGGACTGTCTGGGTTTGCTTTTCTTTCTTCTCATCCCTCTTTGAACATCTCCAGTCTCTATCAGAGTCTTTAATGCATTTCTTGCCATTTTCTCAGTTAGCTGAAAATAAACACACACACAAAACTACCTACTGTAATCAATGCAAATACTTGACTATCTTCATATATATATATCATTAGAACAATTAATGAAATTAACCTCCATATAAAGATAGTCAATAATGATGTTAATAGCAAATGCTTTCAGTCTACAACATCACCAGGACATACACCTGGATTATAACTAGATGGAGATACTATCACCAGATCAGATCACTTGCCATTTTTACAACAGTGCAACAGATTTTCAGCACTCTCTGTCTCCCACCATGAAGGTCAAGTCTAATATCCAATTTCCAATCCTGTCAAAATATCATCTTCCCAATTAAACCTATGTTCTCTTGCCAATTGCATATTCAAGGAATTTGTATTGGTAGTGACTACTCTTGACTGACAATGCAGGAAGCAGTCTGCTTCTACAATGGCATACTCTGATGGCTGAATACTCATGTGACGGGAAAGCCAAATTTATGGATGGATCAGTGTTCACCACAGGCATTGTGCTTGGGCTTTCTCAAGAGCCCAGTGGTGCTTTCTTGACTACTAGTAGCCTTACAATAAAAGTGCTGCCTCTGTCAATGGTATTATGTTGCTTAGAAATGCAGAACTATACACATGTGTGCATACTGAGTGACTGCATGCTAAAGAAGAAATGGTCCAGATGCGTGTGTGGGCAGTCAGGGTAGAGACCTGTCCCCCACTCTTTCTAATCTTCTTCTTCTTCTGCTTCTGTATTTATCCGGAGTGTTTTTTCAGATGTAATTGCGGTGTGTCTGTTAGGCACTCTTGGGCCGAAACCCTTAGGCCAACACATCCGACTTTAGCGAGCATTTTTGACAGGTTAGCATTCCTGAGGGACTCTCACTTTTGTGGTGCCGTCCACATCCCAGCTGGTCAAGTTAGAACGGTCGAAGGCTTCACGATCAGCCCTCAAGGGAAGGCAGGGACAGTCCATGACATTTTCCGCCATCCAGGGCGGCTTCCATAGTTGCAGAGCCGACACATAGCGCTCTGGTGTTGGGCTCACCGAGGGAAATGTCACATCCTGCTCATGGCTGCTTTAATTCCTCACTTCAATGTATTGGGCCTTTTCGTTCGCTACCTGTCGCTTTCGCACAAACCAGGGACTGTCGGATTGCAGACAGTATCCACTCAGTGAGCTTTCGTTTCGGACATGTGCTTAGTCGCTGTGCCCAGAAAACAAAATAATTAGAGCCGTTCCGGGCACGACGGACAATCGGAAAACTAGCTAGTCAGAGCTATTCCGGACACGAAGGTCATTCGAAAGACTAGTCAGAGCTGTTCCAAGCACAGGGGACAATCGGAAAACTAGCTAGTCAGCGCTGTTCCATTACATTTGGAAGACTAGTTAGTCAGAGCTGTTCCAGGCACGATCGACATTTCACTTGGACGTAATTGCGTAGTGCCAGTTTTTATTTGCCACCTTTAGGCCGGCACATCCAACCTTGGCTGGCATTTTTTTTACTGAGGTTAGCCTTATTCGGGTTTCGAGGGACGTTAGACTCTTACTGTTGTGGTGTCGCCCACATCTCAGCTGGTCAAGGTAGAACGGTCAGCCCTCAAGGGAAGGCAGGGGCAGACAACGGGCATTTCCCGCTATCCAAGAAGGCTTCCATAATTGCAGAGCCAGCACATATTGCTCTGAGACTTAGCTCACCCGAGGAATTGCCACGTCCTGCTCATGGTTGCTTTAATTCCTCATTCCAATATATTGGGCGTTTCTTTTGCCACTGGTCGCTCAAGCACAAACCAGGGACAGACAGACTGCGGGTGACATCCACTCAGAAAGCTTTCACTTCAGACTTCCACGAAATGGATTCGCTAGCCAAGCGGTCCATTTCATGTAAACGAGACATCTTCCACCTTTGTCTACGCTCACTCTATGAGTATAGATAGACTTTCATCTTAACCATTGCGTGCAACTGGGGAGCATTTTCCACCTTTAGTAACCGCTCACGAGGTAGGCTACACGTGCTGCTGGCTCAGCACCTTACCTCTATGCATCAGTGAGCGAGTAACGGCCAGGCCCTCTCATCCGGGGATCCCTCATATCCCCCAGCTGAGAGCCATCAACCAGGTATCTAAACTAAGCATGTAGCATGCTCAGCATCTCACCTCCATTTTGCAGTAAGTGAGTATCAGCCCGACTCTCACATCCGAGGGCTTATAGCTTAGAGGCGTTCAGCCGTATCCCTCAGCTGAGAGCCTTAGAGTATGTGTCCGGACCAAGAATTTCTGCCTTCGTAAGCCTGACTTGAACTTTTGACTGCTATCCTCAGTCTACCTGCAGAGCAGCAGGTTGTGTCTCGCTTAATCTGGCTCCTAACCCAAGTCCTGTCCAACACATAGTTGTGCTTCCGTCAGCTTAGCTCTTGGGGTCATTGGGACATGCAAGCCCCCCCCCCCCCCCCCCCCCCCCCCCCCCCCCCCACATGGTGGAGACACGTCAGGGGGTCTGGAGAGGCTCTTCCTAATCTACATCAATGATCTTGCCGAACTACCAATTGGAATTAAAGTGGCAATGCATACTGATGATCAGCAGGAAAATACTTAGCAACGTTTATCAACATAGCATACAACCACACCTGGAATATGGGTCAAATGCATGATGTTCAGCATTAAAAACACTACAGGAGCTGGACAAGGTGCAAAATCAAGAACTTAGTCACCATGGGAAGGATGAGATCTACCCCTATAGTAGAGATGGAGAAGATGGGAAGGATGCAAGCATCGAGAGAGTTCAGATATGAAAACGCTAATACAAGAAGAAAAGTTCCTCAGCATGCCAGGACAACCTATGAAGAACAGATTTGAAAATCTAGATATGGGACAGTTGAAACAGTTTTATCCACCATGCCAAACGACTCTGCAGAGAAACCATTGATCTGCCCACAATTGGTCAATCAATCAATCAAATGCCATGCCAGAAAGCGTGTGCGGTCATGACTCGCCATTTCACTCGATCACCAGAGTCGTGGATCAGCTCAGTGTTCCTGTCTTGTCCATGCCATGTGGCCAAGCCATCCAGGTATTTTCCTCTCTGTCTTCCTCTTGGTCTGTTAACCTTGATCTTGCCGGTTGTCAATAAGTTCTCCAATCCATTTATTCTCATAACATGTCCAAAAAATATTGGTACCCCCCTGAAAACTATCCGAGAACAAACTCAACGAAAAGAAAAACATAGACCAGTGGTTCTCACCCTTTTTTGGCCGGTGCCCCCCTTCACCATATTTTCAGAACGTCATTCTCCCCCTTCCTATCAAAAATTTGGCCCGTGCCCCCCTTCACCATATTTTCAGAACGTCATCCCCCCCCCCCCCCTTTCATATTTCCTACCTAAAAATCCCCCCACCCCTACACAGTATACGTAAAAATGGAAGGTAAATATGTTAAAACAGGTCTAGACATCCACATAAAACGTGATTTGTGGGTCTACTTACTTTATAAAATGAATTTTAGAAGGATGAGACGTGCATAACTGTAAAGTATGAAGGGAAAAGCAATATCAAGTAATCGGTTCTTGTATTAACGCGATCTTGAAATTAAAGTGGCAATGCATACTGATGATCAGCAGGAAAATACTTAGCAACGTTTATCAACAGAGCATACAACCACACCTGGAATATGGGTCAAATGCATGATGTTCAGCATTAAAAACACTACAGGAGCTGGACAAGGTGCAAAATCAAGAACTTAGTCTTCACCATATTTTCAGAACGTCATTCTCCCCCTTCCTATCAAAAATTTGGCCCGTGCCCCCCTTCACCATATTTTCAGAACGTCATTCCCCCCCCCCCCCCTTTCATATTTCCTACCTAAAAATCCCCCCACCCCTACACAGTATACGTAAAAATGGAAGGTAAATATGTTAAAACAGGTCTAGACATCCACATAAAACGTGATTTGTGGGTCTACTTACTTTATAAAATGAATTTTAGAAGGATGAGACGTGCATAACTGTAAAGTATGAAGGGAAAAGCAATATCAAGTAATCGGTTCTTGTATTAACGCGATCTTGAAATTAAAGTGGCAATGCATACTGATGATCAGCAGGAAAATACTTAGCAACGTTTATCAACAGAGCATACAACCACACCTGGAATATGGGTCAAATGCATGATGTTCAGCATTAAAAACACTACAGGAGCTGGACAAGGTGCAAAATCAAGAACTTAGTCTTCACCATATTTTCAGAACGTCATTCTCCCCCTTCCTATCAAAAATTTGGCCCGTGCCCCCCTTCACCATATTTTCAGAACGTCATTCCCCCCCCCCCCTTTCATATTTCCTACCTAAAAATCCCCCCACCCCTACACAGTATACGTAAAAATGGAAGGTAAATATGTTAAAACAGGTCTAGACATCCACATAAAACATGATTTGTGGGTCTACTTACTTTATAAAATGAATTTTAGAAGGATGAGACGTGCATAACTGTAAAGTATGAAGGGAAAAGCAATATCAAGTAATCGGTTCTTGTATTAACGCGATCTTGAAATGATCTTATTTCCCCCCCCCCCCCCCCCCCCCCCAAAAAAAAACCTAAAATTCATAACATTAGGGACACGGCCAGAGTACCAACACGAAATTACTGCCATAACTATGATGCAGAAATCCAGGCAATCATGAAAGCAACAGGGAAATTACTGAATGCCAACCATGGTACACAGCCTGTGGTGCTATTGACAGAAGCAAACTCAGTACTTGAGACGCTCCAGTCTGGGAAATTGTCATACTGCAGACACTATTTTCCAGATTTGTATAGACCAATGGTCACCATGTAGTGATGTGGTCAGTATCACACTGGCCGCCTTGACTTTCCCAGACATTCTTGGGACCCACCTTAGGCAGCCAAGATCTATTTTTATAAACATCTGAATCTGCCCAGCAGAACATCACACCCATGACCATCAGGTGAGTGTCTAGCCACTATGCCTCTGCGGCTCTCAGTCTTTTGCAAGGTTTTGGAGAATTCTTCTGACGGCTAAAATCAGAAGAAAATCAACTAAGGACATTTTACAATAATCATAAATATGCAGACATTAAACACAACTGTGTGCTAGTCACAAGCACCAATGGTCAACTACCACAAACAAGTTCAAGATAAACTTTAGAGACATGCCAAGTAAAATGTGTGTGGACACAAGGTGAATTTTTTTATAAAGGTTGAAAACTCATGTGACATGTTATGCTTACCAAGGGATAAATGATTCTGATTGTTTTTTTCTTCTTGTGGTCTTCACTATGATCTTTTGATTCTGTTGTTTCAAATTCTTCTACTTCCAATGAGCCCATCTCCATATTAACATCTTTTAACTCAAAAGCTGGAGATTCAATTTCCTTGGATTTCTGTTCCTTACGTTTTTTAGCTGCAGAAGAAAATGCCTGAGGCCTGTTACCCTTCAGCGACCATCCGCCAAGTTTGCGGTGGATCATTCGATCCTCCCAGTCCATATTTAATTCTCGGAACAACTGTCTATGAGCTTTCTGATGGCTGAATCCTTGTCGGCGTCTGGAACGTGACGACATTTCAGGTTTGTCACCATCTTCTGCAGTCATATTCTCACTCATGAAAGACATACTGTCATCAAACATACTTTGATACTCATCAAATACAGTTTGGTTAAAAAGGTGCTTCACTTCTTTGTTATCCTCACTGAGACTTTTATTTTTAGCATCATAGGACCAATTAAAATTGTCATTTACATCACTACTGGTTTCTGGTGCCGAAGTATTCTTTCTCTTCCAGCCTTTGATTTTGGAAATATCAGATGTCTTTTTTGTAACAGGCAAACTATCATGTGATTGCTGAATATTCTGTGCCTCCAGCATTGCTTTCACCTCATTACTGTACATGCGTCGATATTTCTTCCATCGCATATGCTGGCCCCTCAGATGTTTCAATTTAACATGTCCCATATCCTCATTCTGAGTTTTAGCCTCTTCAAATGCTTTAGCTCGAGAAACTCTAAGCATTGTGTCATCTTTGTCCCACTCCAGAGCTTTCTCAACTTTGACATGAGCTCTCAGCTCAATTTCACTAAAAAATGACATAAATAACATCCCATCAACTTCATCAAAATCTGGTTCAAAATTTTTATATTCTAAATTAAAATCATCATCTGTATTTTTATCTCTTTCTTCCATCATTTCCTCATTCCTCTCTTCCTCTTCTTTAGCTTTAGCATCCAGAATTTTCATCTCCTCCTGCATGTCTGATGTAACAATAACCCGATTTGATGGGACATTCAAATACTTCTGAAGACTTGGACAAGTGAATGCACTGGTTGGCTGAGACGATGACGTCTCCAGCTCCGACAAAACAGAAAGTGGCTTTGGTTCAACAACAGTTCTTGGTATTCTCCACGACTTTTTAGATTTCATGACATAACTTGTGCCAGGTATTGGTATTTTGCTGCCAAGTTTTGATCTGGTGTGGCTATCTTTTGCAGTAAAATTGAAGGGTAATGAGGAAGACACAGGCAGTACAACTTGCTTGGTATTCATCTGAGGACTACTGTTAACTCTTCTAAGAGTTCCGGCATGACCAGCTGGATTTGCAGATAGTCTTTCATTAAAATCATCACATGTTTTAGATTTTTGAAATGAAAACCTTGCTGGTATTTCTGAAATCTTGCTTGTGCTAATATCAGCCGATTGATTAAAGTCAGCTGATGCCTGCAGAACTTCTGAACATTTATGCATATCACCTTTGTCTACCGCTGTGTTCAGGTCATCCAAGCTTGTTGATTCCTTAGCATTTACATTCTGGTCCATACTCTCATTCACATCTGAAGAAACTGCTGTTGTAAGGAGAGAAACATTCTCAAGATGGCCCACTGGAACATATGAACTGCTGGATCTAGCATCTAAATCTACCTTCTGCAGATGTTTGTTTGTCACCTGCCTGTGTGCACATGTTTCATCGTCTCTAATCACTTGTTCACTGTTTGTCACCTGCTTGTGCACACATGTTTCATCGTCTCTAATCACTTGTTCACTGTTTGTCACCTGCTTGTGCGCACATGTTTCATCATCTCTAATCACTTGTGAATCACATTTCTCTGACTGAAGAAATGTGTCACCAATGGTAGTTGAAGAGTCATGATGGCCACCCCCACAGTCACCATCACTCTTTTCTCCTACACACAATTCTTCCCCATTTGCTCCAGTCTGAATCTGACTTATTTCCTTGACATTTTCTTCTTTCAATCGTTTGTTAAGAAGCACATTTCTTGTTGATGATTTTAGCTTTGGCATAATATTTGGAGCAATTTTTGGGCACGACTCCATCAACTTTCCAACAAATTCTAGATCCACGGGCGTAGAAAAGGGTATTTGAATATCAGCACATTGCAATCTAGTGCCAAGAGAAGAAATGAGATTGTAAAGAACAGTCTGGCGCTGTTCAATGTTGGGGATTGTATCTGGTTGTTTATCTTCAACATTCCTTTCAGAAGCAGAATCATCGTCTAGTTCCTGTAGAAATTCGTCTTCAACATCAATATCTATCAATTTTAACACACTTTCATTTACTTTTTTAAGCTGACTGTAAAAATTTAATGGTTGTTTTTTCACTACAGATTTGGTTTCATCAGTTATATCATTTACATCTCCTATTTTCACAGGCACAGCACGTTCACATGTAGTGGTTGCTGCAGTTGTAGTTTCAACTGGAGTGACCTTGTCACAAGGCAAAAGGTCACCTGATTTATTATGCACAAGCAAGCCTTGTGAGTCTTGGTTGTCTAATATATCACTGTCTACTATTTGGAGATCAGACTTGTGTATGCTGTGTCTCAGATCAGCAGGCTCTGTTGACAGTTGTGGAAGCAAGGACCTGCAAACTTGATGTGACAAATCACCCTTCACTGGATCTAACTCTGAATCAGATTTGTCACCCCCTTGAGATTTTACCCGCACACGCTCCTGGCTGTATGAATTAGCAACTTCTGTCCCACCAACTAACATAGCACACAGCAGTGATGACAGTGGCTTCTCTTCTGCCACCTCCAAGGGAATCAGCAGGGTTGGAGTATGTAAATAAGGACATTTGTTTATGTTTGAGTCTTTCTCTGTGTCACTCCCAACATGACAGCTGCTGCTGCTTTTTATTTTTACATTGATAATATTGTTCACTTCTTCTGTGTCTTTTTTGATGTTATGCATAAGATCCATATCCTCTGAAATATCTGTTTTCACATCAAAGAATGTGTCAACAGTATCATTTAAACACCTATTTTCACATTTTATTAACATTCCGGTACTCATAAGCTCTGTACATGTGGAAGTATTCTGATGATCAGCATCTTCTTGTGTTTTATGCTTTGATCTGTCTTCTTTTATCGGAAAGCTTGTTGATGTTATGCCTGTCTTCCTGCTATCATTGCCAGTTTGAACTGAGGCTTTTGTTATTTGATCAGACGCAAGAACTCCTGGCATTGCATATTTAAATAGAACTGGCTGTAAAATGTCTTCACATTCCGGTTCAGGTTTCATCTCACGGTGAATGCATTTTTCGAGGGCAAAATCAGCAGATGAAGTTCCCGTGCAAAGAGAATTATCATTTGACTTTACATTATGTTGTCTATGAGGTGATGTGGAGTTTTTAGTGCTTGTGCTGCCCTTTTCATCAAGCAAAATGAATTTACTGCTGCCTGGTGAAGGAGATGGGCTAGACGATTCACAAATGCTGGACTGTTTATCTGAAGTAGGGCTAACATTAGGTTTGAAAGACTCTCTCTTCTCAGGGGTGTGTAATGAAAGTGTTTCCATCCCATCATAAATTGACATCTCATCGGTGGATCTGCCACCTGAATAAGAAGCAGCAGAATTTTCTTTAGGAGAATTACTCCACCTGCGTGCAGAGAAAATAGGCAGAGCTATCATATCTTCACTGAGTCTCCTGGGTGAACGGATTCGTTTCCCCAAATCTTTACCCAGGTTGTCTGTGAAAATGTTGACTTTAGGCTTTTCATCACTGAAAGACGTGGCATCCTTGAGACCTTTTCTGGAAGCAGCTGGATGAGCATCAGAAGAAAGCAATGAGCTCTGCCTTGGAGATCGCCGCCCTGTTCCAGATGTCTGAACTGAAACACATGACGCCTGTCTGGATTTTCGGCTCTTTTCTTCTCGCACCTTCTCAGACACTGCCTTCAAGGACCTCAGTGAAGCAATAACATCTTCAGAATTCTTCTCAGACTGCCTGGTATTGCTACATCTCCTGACAGATTCCTCTCTAGGTTTGTCTGAATGAGAAGAAGCCCTTCCCCATGATCCCTGGCCTTTTGGACTTTGATCTTGTAGACCAGGCTCCTCAGCTGCCAGCTTTGTGGGACTTCTACAAATATCAGGAATGCAAATAACTGCTTTGGGAAGGTTCCCTTCATTAAATAATGATGAATCACCAGCTGCATGAGTCAAGGATGACATACTTTCTTTGCCCGTTTTACTCACTGATCGACAGAGATCAGCTGCATTACAGCCACTGTCACTGGACAGATCTGAAAAGATTCCAAAAACACTTAACTTATTAATCGTGTATTTGCATTTACAGACATTATTACACAGAAACAACATTTCCCAAACTAATAATTATGTAAACTAATATAATATGATCTTAATCAAAGAATCATCATATATCTGCTGGTTAAGATAAACATTTTCAAAACTTGTACACAAAATCTGATTTTAATCAATCAAGAGCACCTAAGATCCTCTATGTTGTTTTAATCAGTTTTAAGAAAGTTTTTATGAAACAATCAATTGTATTACTGTATAATTTGTGAATTTTTAAAAATACAAATGTTATAACATGCAGAACAATGAAATACTGTCTCAGCATGCAGAAGTAGCATAACTTATAAAACTACAGAATTCTAATAATAAACATTGCATGCTAAAACAAAAGTAAATATTGTGCACACATTATATATTTAGCTAGGTAAGACAAAAAAGAGAAATACAAGTAACAGACCACAGATAAAAGGAAATATTAACCATTAATACACATGAGAAACCCAATAACATCTGTACCCCCATCCATGTCTGCACTGCTGTCTAAATAGCATATGATTCCACCTTTTGAAGAGGGGTTTCACCAGAGGTTGCCATTTGTTTGATTTTTGAAATTATCTGTATATTTCACCAATGAACTTTTAAAGCTAGTTGTTGTGACCTCCCACTGATTGTGTTTAACTTATCAGCATCTGATTTCATGTGGGACAGGAGGGAGGGAAATGTCATCGGTGAAGTCAAGACCATCAATCTGCTCTGTCTGATTCCACTAATTCCATTTCTGGTGATGGTAGTCTTCACACTCCAAAATGGTGATGGTAGTCTTCACAATCTATAATCAGTAAGAAATATAGGCATCTCTGCCTCACACCTGTTCATATTTCAAATATATCTGTTAGTTTTTCTCACGAATAATTCAGCATTGCATGTTTTGTACACGTTGCGCTTATTAAGTTAATGATTTTCCGTAGGACCCGAGTGATTCAATAATGTCCAAACAGAATCCTTATCACTGCTGTCAAAGGCCTTTTCATAGTCCACAAATCTGGTATAAAGTGGTGAGCTAAGTTCAAAGCTTTGCTCTATTATTATGCACAATGTGGCTATCTGGTCAATGCAGGATCTATTTTGTCAGGATCTTGCCTGTTCATCCCTTATTTATTTGTCAATGGCATCTCTTAATTTCTCAAGAATGATCCTGCTGAATATTCTCCCCAGGAACTGACAACAACATTATCAATCTGCTCAATAATTGCTGAAGGGATAACAGCTCTTTAACTTCAGGTATGCTGATGATGGGGTAGCAGGATTATTTCCTACACTTGTCAGTTTGGACTTCAACAGTAACCTCTTGTTAGAAAGCAATGGCAAACTATTGAAAGTAAAATTGCCCAGAAAATCAACCTGAGTTTAGTGTTAATCATAATGTCTTGCAAAAAGTCATGCATTTAAAAAAAAATTCAGTTGACTATAATAGCTTCTGCATGGGTACTATCTGGATCAGCAGATTTCCCATCCTTCAGAAGTTTGAATCTTTCCTAATGTATTCTTTATATGGTTTCAAACAGGTGATATCCAGCTCCACTTCTGCAGGCTGCATTTCTAGAGGGTCATTTCGGAATGGTCTCCTAGATATTTGCTGCAAACATATTCTGACCCAGAAATCATTGTCGCTCCTTCAGGTCAAACAGCTAATAACACTGACAGTGTGGGTGGGGACATGTGCGTGGGTAGAGGGATGTGCAAATGAATGTGTGCCTGGGGTGTGTGTGTGTGGGAGGGGGGATGCGTTTGTGGGTGAGGGATGTTTTGGTGGGTGTGTGGGTGTTAGTGGGTGGGGGATGTGTAGGTGGATGGGTGGGTGAGGGATGTGTATGTGTGTGTGTGGTGGATAAGTGAGTGTGTGTAGGGGTGGGGGGTTGCATGGGGGGATGGGGGTATGTATGGGTGGGGTGTGTGGATGGGGGATGTATGCGTGTGTTGTGAGGTGCGTGTGGGTGGGAGATGTTTAAGGGTGGATGGGGGACATGTGGGTGGGAGATGTTTAAGGGTGGATGGGGGACATGTGGGTGGGCGGGGATTGTGTGCATGCAGGTATGTGTGTGTGGGGAGATGTGTGTATAGGTGGGGAGATGTGTGTATAGGTGGGGAGATGTGTGTATAGGTGGGGAGATGTGTGCATGGGTGGGGGATGAGTATGTGGGAGGTGGGATGTGTGTGTGCATGGGGGAGGTGTGGGTGAGTGGGTGTGTGTGTGGGTTGGGGGATGTGTTTGTGGGTGGGGGAATGTGTATGTGTGCCTGGGGGTGGGTGGTTGGATGTGTGGGTGGGTGGAGGTGTTGTGGGTGGGGGATGTGTCTCATAACATTGTAATATGCATTGTTTATGTTTACAATATTCATTTGACAATGTTTCTTTTTCTATTTATCATGCACTACTGATGAATGAAAGATGAGTGATTGGAAGGCCGGAATGTAAGACGGGCCTGAGTGCCCAATTTGTTACCCTTTTAAAATAAAGTTAAATCAAATCAAATCATTACAGTTAACAACTTTCACCTCAAACATATATTAGTGAGATCAGTTCATTTCAGTTTAGTATGGATTATCATCATTGGACTCCAGATATGTGTCCATAAGTGCTCCGATCTTCATCAAAATAAAACCACCAGCATACAGTGACTAATTGCGTCAGTTCTGTTTTGACTGACAAGCCTCCTTGCGTGTAATTTTGCAACTGAAGCCAAAGTTGTGCCATTATTAATTACTGACAACACTTCTCCTGTCATGCTGCTTGTGGCCATAACGAATGCACAGTTGATAATAACAAGTTGATATTAATGAGGGCCTTGACCAATGTCAGTTGACATTAATGAGGGCCTTGACTTTTGCATCTGATCCATATACCCTGTTGTCAAATGTTATCATTATACTTGATAAGTACTAGTAATGTTATAATCTTCACATAAATGGCATGTGAAACACCCTGGAGTCAAACTCCCCATGGAACACCATATATAAAAGCTGAGGAGCATATAGTGGATATATTCATTCAGTTACTGACTATGTGCTCACTCTTCATGCTACAAGCCTACAATGGTAGCACATTGGTCTACATAAGTGGTTCCGCAAAGACTACTGACAGCTGCAAATAAAAACAATACCATTATTGAAACTAAACCTCAGAAACAAATAACCATCAGTAGGAACAGATATCTGGGAATGGAGAATAGGAAAATGATGGGGCAGAGGGGAAAAAAAACTGATTTTAAAATGTGCTTTTCCTTAGGAACGGAAGAGTATCAAAACTCACCTATGAACAGGTAAACAACAAAATGACATCTATTAACTATCATACCAATAGGCAATAATGCCTACAGTGAGAAGTGAAATTTTCAACTGCTCAGCAGACAAGAATAGCCTAGCTCCAGTAGTGGAAACCATCAGTGTAAAGACATTACACAGTACAGATAAACTCAATGATGCCACCAATGCTGGTTATGGTGCAGTGATAAAATAGCCTTACTTACACCTGATAAACTACTCCTACATCTTAAACACCAGTTGGGAAATCACCTATAGATATGTAGCAGAAACAAGTACTGAATATTACTCTTTGAAAGCGGCACAACTTCACCTGATGACACTGATATTCTCAGACTCAAAATCATGAATTAAAGCCCATGAGAACAGAAAGCCACTGATGTCCACCACATCAGTATAAAAACTGATTAGCTATTTACTTTCTGTGGCACCAAAGTCAATCCCCTATAGATTCCTGGGAATGCCACAGAGTGCCAGAAAACAGAACAGCCATTATATTATCTAAATCAGGAGTAGTACTTCCCCAACTTTCAACAGTAACACACTTCAGACTTTCTAACAGATCCTTCAAAAAAATTTCAGACAAAGATACGCACCATTCTGACAGCAAGAAAAACAACTCTCAGGATACAACTAAACTAGTAAAAAGATTAAATTAGAGCCAGATCTTCAAGATGAGATAACGCCATATGACTATCAACAAATATCTGAATAGAACAGCTCCACTATGTGAACCTTCCAGCGTGAAGCATCAATTGCATACCTGCCGCTAATGTCTGAGATGAGCTTACCTGCAACATAAACTGCTGCCAACCCACTCTAATATCAACAATACACTCTACACATCGTTGACACAGTTGAGAAGCATTTATTGCCAACACCACCACCACCACCATTATGATGAAGAAGAAAGTTCACTACTGATATGTTCATGCAATTGTACCATGTTAAAAGAAGCAAGGTTACTAAGGACAATTTAGTACTGGTAAACGTAGTAACTGTATCATACTCAAGATGAAAATTTACTATTGATAAGTACTAGTAATTGTATGAAGCCGGTCTCCCTGGCCTAGGGGTTAACATCTTTCTCCATAATCCTCGTATTCTCGTGAGTAACGTAACCTGTGCGAGAATCGGTAGCAATTCTCGCCGCGTTGGTAACTTACGGGGCACGTGAGCCGGCCACTCAGAAAGCAATGGAAAACTACTGAGCGTAATCCTGCCTAGTACATCAACAGCAGCTAAAAAATGCTGATGTTGACTGCAACGTCCTATAAGGGATTTGCAACAACAACAAATTGTATGATGATCAAGAACAAAGTTTCAAATTTACGACTGGCAATGCTAGTAATGGTATGTTCAAGAAAAATGTTTACCATTGACAAGTGGTAGTAAATTTATCATGTTCAAGGGAAAAGTTCACTTCTGATGAGTGTTAGTATTCTATCAAGTTCAAAACAAAGTTTATTGAGGGTAAAGTTAAAGTGAGTGAGTGGGCACCTTAAATCGAGTACATAACAGGAAACACTAAATATGATCTGTATATATTGAGAAATGACAAGGAAATACAAAACAAATTCAACATAGAAGTACAGAACAGATTTGATATATTTTCTTATCTAGAGATCCTATTTCATGATGTGGATGATCAAAGGGAAATGTTGAAGAATTCAATCAGTTTGGCTGCGGAAACAACTATTCCCAAGTTAAAGGTGGGTTGTAAGAAATAGATGACTGAAGAAATTGTACAACTAATGGAAACAAGAAAGGAATAATCCTGCCAAATATGAAGAAATTCACAGACAAGTCAGAATATCATGTAAGGAGGCAAAAGTAGCATGGCTTGAGAAAAATTGCATAAAAATTGAAAAACAACACAACAGTCAAAATACTAAATCAATGCACAAAAGAATTCAGGAACTTACTAATAAAAGAACAAGTACATCAGCAGACTGTCTAAAAACTAAAGATGGCAAAATCATAATAGAAAAAGACCAGATTCTACATGTATGGTCAGATTATGTGAAAAACCTTTATGATGATAAAAGAGATGAACAGATATTTGAATTAATAATGAAGGACCGCCAATTTTGAAGATGTAGGTTCAGAATGTTCTTAACCCTTTACAGGGCAAAACGTCCATTTGCGGCTGATCGCTTAAACGAGCAGATCGTCTGAAACCGCCCGATACTATTATGCATTGTAAAAACGCGATCTCTCAGCTTTCCAACACTTCCGGCGGCTACTTTCGCCGATAGCTTGACATCGTGGCCGCCATTTGTAAGCGCCTACTATGAATTGAACGGACTTTTACAGACTTTTTGCGCTTAATTTTTCAAAATGGATTTCGGCGATTCTTCAAGTGATAGCCGAGATTTCGCTAGGTTCAATTTAAGTGACATTAAAGGGCACGAAGTTGACTATTAATCGCAGCTAGATATAAATGAAAAGCGTTACTTTGCATTATCAGTCGTGAGTCGGACTTTAAAGAAAGTGATTATGATTCTGAAAATGTGTTTGTAAATTGCCATATAGATGACGGAAAATCACAAACAATACGCTGTATTTTATAAATATTTGTGTTCATATATAGATTACCGACAACAATCACATGAGTAACATATTCTGCATGCTTTTCCCTTTATTGTATTGTTTATTTAACTAAAATCGGTTGACTAACACCTTATTTGTGATGTTTTTAATTACGCAACCCAAAATTTTACCGAACCTGAAAAAATCTTGCCCGTTCAGGGCTAAAAAACAGACAAGCGTCTGCCCTGTAAAGGGTTAAACATATGAAAACTTGCAAGACCCCTGGTTCAGATAACATCACAACAGAAATGATTAATGCTTTAGAAGAATATGGAATAGATCAAGTCACCAGATTGCTGAACACAATACATGATACTGGAGATATACCTTATGCAATCCCAAAGAAATCAGGAACCTTGGAATGTGATCAACAATTAGTATAATGAGTCACATCACAAAGATTTTGCTACGAATTATCATGCAAAGAGAAAGGAAGAAATACAACCTGAAATAGGAGAACAATGTAAGTTTGTAGAACGAAAGGGTACAGTAAATGCTGTGTATATGCTGCAAACAGTAATTGAATGTTGTATAGAAGTAAACAAAGATTAACATCTTTGCTTAATTGACTACACAAAGGCTTTCAAGAGAGTAGGACATGTTAACATGGTAGAGATGCTTGCAGATCTACAAATTGATGGGAAAGACATTAGACATAAAAAACATATACTGGAAACAACAAGGTGCCATAAGGATTGATAATGAAGTGGGACAATATCAGCCTATTAAGAGAGGTGTTAGGCAGGGATGTGTAATGTCTCCAGATCTTTTTAAAGTAGCCATTAACAAAATGAAAAACATACTGACCAATAAAAAGATGTCAATTGAAATGAGAAAAAGAGTGTTGAAGTGCTACATAGAACCTGTACTTTTATATGGAAGTGAAGCTTGGACAATGAGCAGTCAAGCTGAAAAACATATCTTGGCTGTAGAAATGTGGTTTCTGAGGAGAATGCAAAGAATATCATGAACAGACAGAAAAACCAATGATCAAGTACTACAAGAAACAAATGAAAATTGTAAATTTATTAGAGAATTTAGACGCAGACAGTCACATTTTTTTGGACAGGTTGGAAGAAGAAATAAATTGGAGAACTTGGTGACAACTGGAAAGATCGAGGGGAAGACAGAGAAGTAAATACCTGGATGGCTTGGCTACTGGCATGGTCGAGGCAAGAACATTGAGCTGATGCACGACTCTGGCGATCGAATTAAATGGCGAGTCAAAGACCACCCACGCTTACCAGCATGGCACATGATGGATGGCACTAGAGTGTCAAGATCAGTTACTCCACACTCAGAAATTCTGAGAATGAGATCTGAGGACCTATGGATTTTTCTACTGTTAAATGACAATAGTCCATTGAATAATATTATGTACCTGTAATTTTATCATGGTAACAAAAGCAAGTTTACTACTAAAAATACTAACAATTTAACATGTTCAAAAAGAAAAGTTTACCTCTGAAAAGTGTGAGTAACTGACAAGTGTGAGTAACTGATAAGTGTGAATAACTGACAAGTGTGAATAACTGCATCACGTTCCATAAGAAAGTTTAAGACTGACAAGTGCTATTATTTATATCATCTACAAGAGAAAAGTTTGCCATTAACAAATGCTAGTAAATGTATCAATGTTAAGTCATTGCACTGTTTGTATTTTATACACATGAAGGCCAATAGGCTACCTATGTGATTAACAGATTTATTCAAAGAATAAAATCTTTTCCTTCAGGGGAGGTGTAATATTTTGATGGCTATTCATGAAATATATTCCTACACATCACCATTACCAACAGGTTAGTCAGTTCAAAATCTGTTGTTGAAGTTGTCATACACTGCCACTTCATTGTGCCCTGTTCCCATCATCATCAGTCAGTCCGAAGGCTGGTGTTCAAGTTGTCTGATCATGTCAGTGCACTGTCCCCAGTATTATCAAGTTGTCTGATCATGTCAGTGCACTGTCCCCAGTATTATCAGTCAGTCCGAAGGCTGGTGTTCAAGTTGTCTGATCATGTCAGTGCACTGTCCCCAGTATTATCAAGTTGTCTGATCATGTCAGTGCACTGTCCCCAGTATTATCAGTCAGTCCGAAGGCTGGTGTTCAAGTTGTCTGATCATGTCAGTGCACTGTCCCCAGTATTATCAAGTTGTCTGATCATGTCAGTGCACTGTCCCCAGTATTATCAGTCAGTCCGAAGGCTGGTGTTCAAGTTGTCTGATCATGTCAGTGCACTGTCCCCAGTATTATCAGTTAGTCAGTTCGAACACATATTCAATTCATCTGTTCACATCACTCCACAACCCCCTGCTCTCAGTATCATCACAAGTCAGAATGTATGTTGAATTCATCTGTTCACATCACTTCACAGCCCCCTGCTCTCAGTGTCATCACATGAGTCAAGTCAGAATATATGTTGAATTCATCTGTTCACATCACTTCACAACCCCCTGCTCTCAGTGTCAACAGATTAGACAGTATATGTATCGAATTCATTTTTCGTCTTCTTTTTTCGTTCGCTTGAAATCTGTCCATATCTGCAAATTTGACTTTTATATGAATTTCACTGTTTTTTTAGTTCACTAAGTGGTCCACAGAGTTTATCTTCCACCGTTGTTTTTCTAGGCCAGAAGGTTTGTGGGCAGTCCTGGAGTATGTGATCTGCTGTATGTTGTACCAAACCACATGTGTACATGGCTGAATTGCCACTCTTTAAATGTGTATACATGTGACACATTAATGTGTTATCTTTGTGTCCTGTTCTGAGGCAGAGAATAATGATGTATTCTGCATGTCCATAAAGTGGTAATTGTCTTGATCTGGTGTTGGTGGTTTTCTGATTGATTTCATCATTATTTTCTTTCGGTGGAACGTCAGTCTGTTCTTCTTTTGTTCCTTCCTTGGCTAGTCGATTAGCTCTTTCGTATCCTGGTACTCCACAGTAAGATGGTATCCTCTGTATCATGACCTTATGCTGGCTGCCAAGTTCAGAAAGAAGTGTCCGTAGTACCTCAAGTATTGATTTTGCATCTGTCAATAGCACTACAGGTTGACTGATTTCATTTGTTCACCTCATTTTACTGCCTCTTGTTCTCAGGATCACATTATGCTCTGGGAGTCTTCGTGGTGAAGTGGTCAAGCCGTCTGACTCAGGCTCCGAAAGTTGTGGGTTCGATTCCGGACCTTCAGTTCATGAGTGAATTTTTCGGAGACTCCTGAGGGTCGTCACTGGAGCTACAGAGTTCGTGCTTTGTGCAACACTTTCGGCAGTTCGCTGCGGAAAGAAACTGAGCCATATGGGATAAAAACCCGGTGCAATGAAGTCAACCATGTCGACTTTTAAGCGACTTATGTTCTCAGGATCATCTGTTCAGCCAGTAGAAAATGTATTGAATTCATTTGTTCACCTCACTCCACTATCCCATTTCCTGTATCATATTAGTCAGTAAGACTATGTACTTAATTCATCTGTTCACATAAATGCCACTATCCCCTGTATCATATTAGTAAATTTATATGTTTACATCACTCCACTGCCCCCTGTATCATATTAGCCAGTAAAAATATGTGTTGAATTTATCAGTTTACATCACTGCACTGTCCCCTATTCTTGGCTATTCAGCCATGTTTTCAATAGCAGACACCCATGTCCAACACTGAGACCCAGTCAAGGCAACACTTGGTATATTCTTCAGTGTCATATCACAAGAACATAATGCACCATATAAATGTTAATAAAATAAATGAAACAAATAAAATCCAATGGCTCTCTGCTAATATGTTAAAAGTGTTCTTGTCAAGACATTGCAGAACTCTTAGATTCATAATTTCAGACAGAAAACAAGAGTATGTGCAAATTGTTTTTCAGAAGTAAATGAAATTTTACTTTCACAAAACTGCTGCAAAAGTTTACATGCAAAAATCAAATGGTAAAACAAAATGTATGCCATAAGACTATACAAAATAGAACATCCAACTACTTTATAAACAGCCAAATGCAGCTTTTTAAAATAGAAAGACTACAGAATAACAAACTAAGAAAGATAATGAACAGAACATAAAAAGTGTACATTATCAACCCTTTACAGGGCACAGCGGCCGAAAACGTATTTACTGCCAAACAGACAAAACGTCTGAAAGTGTTAGTGAAAACTAAAGAATGTAAGCACGCGATCTCGAGACTTTGTGAGACTTCCCATTGTTTATTTCCGATTTTGCTGATAACTTGATATCATGGGCACCATTTGCAAGTGTTTTCTTTAAATTTGATCAGATTTAAAAAAATAGTTTTCAGGGTTTTTACGCTTTGTTTTTCAAAATGGATTTTGACGATTCTTCAAGTGAAAGTGGAGATTTTGCTGGGTTCAATTCAAGTGACATTGAAGCACACGAAGTTGACTATGAATCGGAGCTAGATATCAGTGACATCAGCGAATGCAGTGTACACACTTTGGATCTCTCAGACTTTGAAGAAAGTTATTCTGATTCTGAAAATGTGGCTGAAGAACGTAGGGTGGGGCCATCTGGCGATGCACACGGTTGGAGCAACAAAACAACAACAGCATTGAAAATCGAAAGATTTACTGAAGAAACTGATGCCAACATAACAACTGATGATCATTCTCAGCTTGCCTTCTTTCATCAACTCCTCAAGGAACAAACTTTTCAAACGACTGCTGATCAAAAAAATGAGTATGCTAGACAAAAGATCAAACAGAAATGATCGAGCATGGGTTCCAACAAATGCAACCAAAATATAGGCCTATTTGATATATTTGGTCTGCTCATACTAATGGGGATCCAGTCTTCCTTTTGTGGAAATGTACTGTAAGGACACTTGTTTCCCTCAGCATCTTGGAGGACAGTGAACAGTTGGCAGAGTGTTTGGTAATAGTGTATAGATGACTGACAATCACAAACAATATGTTGCATTTTGTAAATATTTGTGTTCATGTGTGGATTACTAGCAACATTGGATTATTTATTTCACATGTGAGTAAATTTATAAATCTGCATTCATTTTCCTTCATTTTGTTTTTTATTTCATAAAAATCTGTTCACTAACATCTTAGATTTGATGTTTTTACTAACGAAACCCTAAATCTTACTGAAAACCTGAAAAATCTTGCCCATTCAGAGTTTAAAAAAGGAAAAATGTGTGCCTTGTAAAGGATTAAGATCTGATGACTCAAGAAAAATACAGGTTTGGTGACCACAAATTGTAGACAGCAGGACGTTACCAGTAACTGGCAATCTAACTATTAAAAGGTGTAACAGAAAAAACATGTGCCAGAAAAATGACATATAATATACATGTGCATCCCCAGACTGATAAAGAAATGTGATTAATCTGTAAACTGGCAGACAAAAGCTTCTATTCACAGTATTACAACAAGTAAAGGACTCTTTTTCCACACATTGAGGTGCATTGTGTACATGGTGCCAGCCCCACATGAACCAAACCAATTGGCACTCACTGGGTCATGTGGTTTCAATACCATGCTGGCCACTTTTACTGCCCAGAAGTACCATTTTAGGCTGAGTCAACTCAATGGCCCAGGTCAATTTTTAAAAATGCATGTGTTGAGGAGGACTTGAACACATGATCACCACCAGGGTCTGCAGGCTATCACTGTGCCATCACAGTTCCCACTATATATATAGTATCCTCTATCAAAAGAGACATAAATCTTCTCATCCTCTCCACAAGCCTATGGAACATCTTTGGGTAAAGTACCCGTTAATCCCCCAAGATGACAACATGAAATCATGGTATAAGTGGGGATTTAATCAATCATGGTATAAGTGGGGATTTAATCATGATCGAAGCCAACAGATTGTTGTTGATTATGGTCTCTAGGTCATGGTGCTAGGGGTTCTCTTTATAGAGAGTGGCTATAGTCACTGACCAGTAAGATCAATGTCAAAAAGGGAACAATTGCTTTCATCTGTACAGATGTCTAGAAAACTATAGCGGTCAACTTATCAGGAACAGTTCTGAGCATTACAAGCCACAGGATGATGATACATATGTGCATGAACACATGTACTCATGCATGTATCACTGCATTTTCATAAGTGTTAACATTGTCTGATCATGTCACTTCACTGTCCCCGGTATTATAAAGTTAGTCAATCTGAATACATATTTAAATCATCTGTTCACATCGATATGTTAGCAAGTAAGAGAAATATAGGTTTCGTGCTAGGCATTACACATCTACTATAGTCTGACTGACGCGTACAAGAATACACATTTGGATCATACAGTAATATCTATGGAAAACAACCTAGAGCTATTCAAAGTGAACAGAGAAACACATAAAGCACAATAGGTTTGATTGCTTGAACAGGGATTCCATTTCTAAGTAGGCATCATGGGTCTCACTCAGTTTTCATATCCTCTTCACTTGAAGAAAGGCACATGAATTTACAACACACATAAAGGTGATAGCATGAAGTGCAGGACACCACCTAAACTAGCCACCTATGGAAAACAACCTAGAGCTATTCAAAGTGAACAGAGAAACACATAAAGCACAATAGGCTTGATTGCTTGAACAGGGATTCCATTTCTACGTAGGCATCATGGGTCTCACTCAGTTTTCATATCCTCTTCACTTGAAGAAAGGCACATGAATTTACAACACACATAAAGGTGATTGCATGAAGTGCAGGACGACACCTAAACTAGATACTACTTGACATAATGATTATATTATCTTAGCCATTGACAAAATGTGCCCAAACTGCAACAGTTGCATTAACAAAGTTGCCCCATCAAGTGCCATGCAAACTGGTGTTGCCAAATGTCTTTTAATGTGACCTTCCAATAAGTATTTATGAAATCCTTTGCTGAAATATGTCCATGCCATGACCTAAGACTAACATTTGCTCTCTACTGTCCTGTCTTTCCATGAACCAAAGCAAATGTGACAATATATTCAAGTCTTTCTCTTCCCATGATCTGAATGACTGTTTACTTTCACTGTCTGGCATCACTGCTTATACTGGATCCCATGATCTGAATGACTGTTTACTTTCACTGTCTGGCATCACTGCTTATACTGGATCCCATGATCTGAATGAGTGTTTACTTTCACTGTCTGGCATCACTGCTTATACTGGATCCCATGATGTGAATGAGTGTTTACTTTCACTGTCTGGCATCACTGCTTATACTGGATCCCATGATGTGAATGACTGTTTACTTTCACTGTCTGGCATCACTGCTTATACTGGATCCCATGATCTGAATGACTGTTTACTTTCACTGTCTGGCATCACTGCTTATACTGGATCCCATGATCTGAATGAGTGTTTACTTTCACTGTCTGGCATCACTGCTTATACTGGATCCCATGATCTGAAGACTGTTTACTTTCACTGTCTGGCATCACTGCTTATACTGGATCCCATGATCTGAATGAGTGTTTACTTTCACTGTCTGGCATTACTGCTTATACTGGATCCCATGATCTGATTGACTGTTTACTTTCACTGTCTGGCATCACTGCTTATACTGGATCCCATGATCTGAATGAGTGTTTACTTTCACTGTCTGGCATCACTGCTTATACTGGATCCCATGATCTGAATGACTGTTTACTTTCACTGTCTGGCATCACTGATTGTTCTGGATCCCATGATCTGAATGACTGTTTACTTTCACTGTCTGGCATCACTGCTTATTCTGGATCCCATGATCTGAATGACTGTTTACTTTCACTGTCTGGCATCACTGCTTATACTGGATCCCATGATGTGAATGAGTGTTTACTTTCACTGTCTGGCATCACTGCTTGTTCTGGAATATCTCCATTATTCATTGTCTGTCCATAATAGTATTCTGAATATTTTGCTGTATAAAATAACGTGTGACTTCAATGGTGTTTTTGCTTGTGCACACATAAGCCAACAGTAACAGCTATTTGCTTAAAAGTCGAGAATGCAGCACAGCTTACAGATGTTCTCTACATCTTCACTTGTGTTGTTTCTGTGGTTGCAGCACAATAATTTGCAGCAAATCCAAACATTTATTAGAACAACAAATCATCAAGGCAACTCTGTCAAAGTCGATGTATGAGTTATCATGACTGACTGTGAGCTAAACAACGAAAACAGTCTCTACACTATCAAACTAGACCACACAAATCTATGAGGGTGAATCAAAAATTATCCCCACTCTAGTTGTAGAACAGATGTTAATCAACTTTTAGAAAAGACAAATACATCATTTGTTGACATAATATCCTTGCTTTTCAATACACTTTGTCCCTCTGTCAACAAGCTTTTGTATTCCTTTATTAAACAATGTTTTAGGCTGAGCTATGAGCCACAAATGCATTGCTGTCTTCACGTCTTCATCCAAACAGCTGAAAGTCTGATGCAGCAAGATCAGACTATAGGTAGGTTTCTTAAACACCTCACAACAAAGTTGTCTGGGATTCTCAAGGGGCAGTACTCATTACAGTGAAATACACACCAAAGAGCTGAAGCCTAAACTCCAGATAAATGCATAGGACTGCTATCCAAGGGCGTTGTGATCTTATATAATAATGCATGTCTGCATACCTCTGCTCCAAAATCACCTGATTAACACTGTAAAACTGTTTGCTTGTTGACAGATAAGACAAAGCTTATTGAAAAGCAAGGAAATTATGTTGAATAATGATATATCTTTTCTAAAAGTTGATTAAAATAAATTCTACAGCCAGAGCAAAGGTAATTTTTTATTCATCCTCATTGATATGATAAAACTGACCATGAAATGTTGAACTCACACTTCCCATTCAAATGTGAATAAATTCATGCAACTATTAATAAACTTGTAAACTACAAGCCGGTCTCCGTGGCCAAAGGCTTGCGAACGCGGTTTGTGAGCCGCTTACCAGGCGTTAAAAACGCAGCTGCGACCGATTTCTGCAGCAGACCATGTTGCGTTGTGTTATAACATGTTGGTATGGCTGGTCATTCAGAAAGCAATGGCAAACTACTGAACGTAAAATTTGCCTAGTACATCAACAGCAGCTGATAAATGCTGGTGTAGACTGCAACGTCCTGCAAGGGATATGCAACATTTAAAAAAACAAAAAACTACAAGCATAACTACAGTGATCTGTGCTTTTAAGACTAAATTGTGAACACTATCCCTTGCTATTAACATGCTCTATAAGCAGAAACAGATACAAATGTGCTAAGCTTATGTTCAAGCAAAATGCAGGGGCTAGCAGGCAGGGATAACGGTGTCAGTACAGAATAAAAACAGGTAATAAGTTTCAGTAAACAAACTATAGAAAGACCTGTGCCATTATCCATTTTCTCTAGACAGCTAACAGTCTGTACATTTGCAATTGGAACACCATTATGTGCCGAATTTGCATTCACAGCAGAGGAGCTCTCCCTCTTTTGTTTGGCAGCTAATGTTTCTTTACGGATTTCCTCCTGTATTTGCCGTCTCCTCTCACAGGCATTGACTAAGGTTTGTTTCTTAGTGCGAGCCATGACAGTGATGTTATCCAATCATTCTGCAATGAAAATTGGGGTTTACTGCACCTCAACGTCAATAACAGCTGCACGAAATCAATTGTTCTAGGAAAACTAATCAAAGAACAGAGAGCTACAAGCCACAAAACACAGATTTTATTGTCAAACAGAAAGAAGCAATTCAGAAACAAGTGTAAGAATGAAGACAACAAAGTGCCACTAGTGAAAAACTCAATAAAGAAGTACACTTTCATGGTTTTATTGCCTTGAAAGTAATTTCCCTACTTACATTAAAATAAAACAAGGAAATGTTTTAACAGACTGTTAGAACAGAAATAGCTGAATTACTGACATAGATCTATTTCAAGTACACATACAGACTAACATTCTTTGCTCTTGCCCTCTATACTTAGTAACCTACATAATCAAGAAGACCCAAACTCTTGAATTCACAATGCAAAGAAAATACATTATGTACAAAGATATGGGTCAATAAGTTAGTGACATATGAGTAATATGGTGAGGACAGGGAGGCTCTTCAAGACAGCAAAGTGCAGGAGGGATTTACATGAGAAAGTGGAGACCTACGCTCCAGTAATGGAAAAGAGGCAGAAGAAGCAGAGCACCTACATAACTAAAACCTGAGACCACACAAACTGCACAAGAAAACTTGCTCCATCAATAAGCTAATGATGAGTTAATTTGCAAACACAATTTCATTACTTCTTTTTGACAATGACTTTCACAATGCTAGTAAGATTATTTCTCCATATCTTTTCTCAATTTGACCAAAAACAAACTCCTAATACTAGTAACAACAGAAGAAATCAATGGGGAGAACCGTTGAGGCCACTAAGACAATTACATATATAATCACACATAGTATTATTTGGCGCTCACAGAAGAAGGAAGTAGAGACTAGAAGACGCACTAAACAACATAAAATTTGAAAGCTATAGTTACCGACCGGGATCGAACCGGTAGTAACAACAACAACAACACGTCCAAAGGTGAATCCCTCAAAGATGACACATCCTCAAATCTAAACAAATATGTTTGTCAATACAACTCTCAACTTCATAAGATATGATACATGCGCAAATAAACTAATCATAATAAAGAAAATTCACAAGAGAAATGACAAACACTGAACTTTTTGCAATAAAAATAAATACTTATACTTAAACATAATACACTGAACAATAAACCCACCACACACCCTCACCAATGTGACTATAAATAATAATATAACATAAACAGAAAAAAGATAATATCTGCCTTTCTCGTCAATAATTTGAAGTTGATAAAGAATGGAAAGGAATTGGCACTTCTGAGTTATTCACACCAAACAAATATACATAACCCTGATTTCCATGACAATATCAAATAAAGCAAGGAAAGTTTGCACAAATATTTGAACTCACAACACAATCTGTGTATGTGTATATGGACAACATCAGATGGAAGGTGTATTACAGAGATAAAGTACAGAAAAGGAAAAGCAAAAACTCAATTTCATAATATTAAGAACATGACATGCTGTATCAATGAAGGTCACACATAACCAGTTTGAACATATGGCTGTGAATCCTGGACAATCAAACAATCCCTTGAGGCCTCAGAGATATGGTTTTACAGAAGAATGCTGAAAATTCCTTGGACAGCCAAAATGAATAATCTGAATCTTTTGATAGAGGCTACGACAAAAAAAAAAAACTTATAAGAACGTCATACAGAGGCAGTTGTCATTGTTTGGTCACATCATGAAAAGATAAAAATTGAAACAGCTGGAAAGGTTTGTGAAAAGAGGCTGAGGATAACATGAAACAAGATTCTTGACAGCCTTGTGTCATGGCATGGACAGGTGTCAGCACATGAATATTTGCTGTGAATCTTTGGTGAATCTCAAAAATTATATATTACGCATATACAGAGAGAGAGAAAGAGAGAGAGAGAGAGAGAGAGAGAGAGAGAGAGAGAGAGAGAGAGAGAGAGAGAGAGAGAGAGAGAAAGGGGGAGGGAGAGAGAGAGAGAGAGAGAAAGAGAGAGAGAGAAAGAGAGAGAGAGAGAGAGAGAGAGAGGAACTATCACATGTCTTTACTGAATCTTTACTACTACTGCTGTCTTAATACTTTTTAAAAGGCACAACTGTCAAATAAGTTAGTGTCTTCCAATATCTCTTTTCTCATTCAGTTTCCAGTTGTCACTAAATATAATTGTGTATCCTTCATTCCCAAAGAGTTTGAACTGTTACCTTCTAGTCTACTAACTAAACTAAACATATGCATTGGTATCTCTCACATCCTGATGACTCTTTGCACCCGCAGACCATATGCTGACAACATCTATGTTCTTCAACACTTTCTATGCAGACCATGCTGACAACAATATTCTGTGTAAGAAAACTACAACATTTCACTAAACTGTTGCTTTGTTTTCTCACTACCAAAGATGCACAGCAAGGTCCTTAACCTAGACTTCCTTCACCAAACTGATGACCAAGAAATACTGCACAAACTACACAGGACTATAGACATGCAGCTTCCTTCAACTGGTGCTTGAAGGCACTTGTGCAATGTTATTTTGTTGTGTTACTTGACTGTTGATATCACTGTTTCCAGGGATCATCTATGTATTTGTTAGAAACTGTTCCAATAGTTCTAGAAAGCATTTGATAGAAGTGTTCAAGTCAACTCTTTTTTTAAATTTATGCATACTTCCCTTGTGCATTAATTAGTTGTTGTAATCCTTCAGTACATGATTATCCCAGTGTACCAAACTCTTTGTTCAGTCCCAGACAGTTGTTCTTCAACACTTTCTATGTCCCAAACAGTTGTTCTTCAACACTTTCTATGTCCCGGGTCCCAGACAGCTGATCTTCAACACTGTCTATGTCCCGGGTCCCAGACAGCTGTTCTTCAACACTTTCTATGTCCCATACAGCTGTTCTTCAACACTTTCTATGTCCCAGACAGTTGTTCTTCAACACTTTCTATGTCCCATACAGCTGTTCTTCAACACTTTCTATGTCCCGGGTCCCAGACAGCTGTTCTTCAACACTTTCTATGTCCCAGACAGCAGTTCTTCAACACTTTCTATGTCCCAGACAGTTGTTCTTCAACACTTTCTATGTCCCAGACAGTTGTTCTTCAACATTTTCTATGTCCCAGGTCCCAGACAGTTGTTCTTCAACACTTTCTATGTCCTGGGTCCCAGACAGTTGTTCTTCAACACTTTCTATGTCCCGGGTCCCAGACAGCTGTTCTTCAACACTTTCTATGTCCCAGACAGCTGTTCTTCAACACTTTCTATGTCCCAGGTCCCAGACAGTTGTTCTTCAACACTTTCTATGTCCCAGACAGTTGTTCTTCAACATTTTCTATGTCCCAGACAGCTGTTCTTCAACACTTTCTATGTCCCGGGTCCCAGACAGTTGTTCTTCACTTTCTATGTCCCAGACAGCTGTTCTTCAACACTTTCTATGTCCTGGGTCCCAGACAGCTGTTCTTCAACACTTTCTATGTCCCAGACAGCTGTTCTTCAACACTTTCTATGTCCCAGACAGCTGTTCTTCAACACTTTCTATGTCCCAGACAGCTGTTCTTCAACACTTTCTATGTCCCAGGTCCCAGACAGCTGTTCTTCAACACTTTCTATGTCCCAGGTCCCAGACAGTTGTTCTTCAACATTTTCTATGTCCCAGGTCCCAGACAGTTGTTCTTCAACACTTTCTATGTCCCAGGTCCCAGACAGTTGTTCTTCAACATTTTCTATGTCCCAGGTCCCAGACAGTTGTTCTTCAACATTTTCTATGTCCCAGACAGTTGTTCTTCAACACTTTCTATGTCCCAGACAGTTGTTCTTCAACATTTTCTATGTCCCAGGTCCCAGACAGCCGTTCTTCAACACTTTCTATGTCCCAGGTCCAGGACAGTTGTTCTTTAACACTTTCTATGTCTCAGGTTTCCTTCATTAGCCTAATGTACAGTACTAATTTTTGAGTCTTAATGAGTTAAAGAAAATACCCACAGGACAGAATTAGTTAAAAGTAGCGATTGATACCGAATGTGATAACATAATAAAAGAATTGACACTGAGTTTAGAATTTAATACTATATGTATATATATATACTGATCAAACATATGTTGAGTTGTCTTGATACTGATGGAGTTAGTGATGTCCACAGTAGACCCAGCCACTACATGTCCTAGCACACTTCAATAGACCTAACTAGGCTTCCACTCATAGCACTATACATGACCTTGTTTCTGTCTGCTGCAGCGTGCCTATCTGCCTGTGACAAGTATAATATTGCTCATGTTTGGTGGAAAACTGTACTCACCTTCACCTCTAGAAGCCTACTATCATCAGTGTGCACACAACCTATCACTGACTACAGCTGCTTCATATTGCTACAATGTGTGGTGCAGCTTGTGTTTCAGATTGTATTATTAAATCAGAACACTTGCAGGCAACCTACACCAGATGCCAGGACACTGCCACAATTTTATTAAACACTTGTTCATATTTTCACTCTTGCTCCAATGAGAAAAAGCACATAAATCCAATTAAGCTAATCTGCATAAATCTTATGTGAAAAATGTAACAGAAAAAAAGAACTACAAATTGCCTTAGAGGTTGAGTGAAGAATCACTGATACCAATACAATCAGTATTTTTTGTATTAATCCAATGACAATGCTTGACCAACGACCAACACAATTTCTGCAGTTACTATGTAAACATCGGTTAAGATTCGCCATCTGGTAAACTGGTGTTTATTTGTATTAAGTTATTTTTTTTATTACAGAATAAAGGCCTCACAAAATTGACTGGATGAACTATTTGACCGCCAGCGTTTCACAGCACTGGACGTCCTTTAAAAGTACTCTACCTGAATAACGTATCACGGTACACGAACTCAGGAAGCGCGATTGTTATATACAATAGTATACATAAACATATATTTGATTAACAAGTTCTGTATTCGTCTAGACTTCTCATAAATGTGTCCTCATTGAGTCTTTTAAATTGTAAACTCTACTCAACCCGGTTCTTTGTAAAAAGATCTAATAATAACGCGGTAACACTGAAACGTTAATGCAATATTTCAGCCCTCGAGCCAGACAATAACACTGAACTACCCGAATACTGAAATAGTGGTTACATTCAACGATCAATAAAGTTTCACGACGATTGTCCATGTCATTTTTATTCTGCACACTGATAGATCTTTGGTACTTACACAATACCTGAGAGTCGCGACTACAGAAAGTGATGAAGTGTAGTGCTATTACGAGAAATCCTTAATCAAGTTACTAATACTTCTCCGCCATTTTGAGCAAAAATATTCAGCATTGTCGTGTTGCAATATGGGTAATTTCTGCCCAGTCTAGGCCACGGGCCACGTGTAGGGTCACATGACATGAACTATTGGGAATTAGGTCATCTATATTTTCCCTTAAGTCTCTCTAAATACTAGACAATCAATCAAACAATCATTTCTTCACCTAGTGTCATCAATTACAATATGCTGAAGCTCCATCTTAGTACCGAATGACACCAGCGCTACAGAGACATGATTTGGTTCGTTTCGGTTTTATTTTTTGTAGGGGGTACACGGCGCAAAAAGTCGTCGACAACGGGCACGCGAGGTAGCAAGACCCACCTTGACGAAATTACCAGCTATATAAGTTTATTTCTCTCATGTACCCATCACAATTCCCCATGAATTAAAGTAACATATAAGCTGCAGTACGGCATACACCATGTATGAAAATAGAGTGTCTAAATCACTTACCTGTTTGATATGCAGTGTTTCTGAGACAGCGCAGCGAGATATTTGGCGGTTGTTCTACTTGCCCAGAAAACTTTGTTGCCCAGTTATAAAACAATACAAATTACAAGACAGCACCTGGCCGCTCGCTCTTTTACAACTTATCAGGGTACATTCTTCATGGACAACTTCTTCTCTTTAAGACATTTAGGTTTATTCTCATTTTATTTTGATATTTATAAAGCGATAATATTGCGTTTGTACAACGAAATAATATTGAGATCCTTACAAGATACGCCAGGAATATCAGCAGGACATAATATAAACAACACGCCACATACCCATAACTTGGGTTTCATGGCTGTTACAAGAAATGATAATTGTCAATGCAACAGAAAGTCAAAACAAGTCTTCTTTTTTTTTTTTTTTTTTTTTTTGGGGGGGGGGGGGGTGTCCCCTACAGAAAAGAAATAATTGTAATTGCAAAGAAAACATATCTTTCCAAATACTACATCAAAGTAAATGGAACTAGTCTAAACAAACCAACGTATTTAATCAAATTGGTACTTTGATAACAGCGAGTGCAAAAATATTGAATGTAAATAGCCGAAGCAAACGGAGCATTTCGTAAGATGAAGAATATTCTGTGCAATATATCTTTGTTAATCGGGGGGGGGGGGGGGGGGGGGTCTTTGCAGCTAAATGTACGGAAGTGAATCATGGACAAAATCATGGACTTGAGTGGAATTATGTGGAAGCTGCACAGATGTAGTTTTATAGAAGAATTATTTGGACACGCTCATGAGACACAGCGTGTGCCGAAATGAGATATAAACAGTGATAGTAAAAATGCTCACAAAACATTTCTCTTTTTGTTAAATTGTTTTAGAATTGCAGTTAATCTTTTACATAACATATGGACATCTTTTCAAAAACTAATACTGCAGTGACATTTTGGTAAGATTGAGCAACGTATTTACATCTTTAAGAGACAAGAATACAGCAAGGACATCTTGAAAATATATATAACTGTATGGACATATAGGCAAGATATAACACTGCCCGAACAATTTGGCGACAATATGTGGCAAGTGAGGGGATGGGGGAATTACAGTAATTACAGTTGGGGGACTTGGATACACTTTCGAAATCATTTATTAATACTCTCAGATTGTTTCGCAAAAACGAAGTAGAAGAACGTGGGGGGAAAAAAAACACTTTAGATGTTAATTATCTTCTTGTTCTTCTTCTTTCGTTCCCTTGAATTTTGTTTACAACTGCAAAATATGAATGTAACTGTCTTTTTTACTTAACTCAGTAGTCCATAGAGTTTATGTTCAACTGTTGTTTCTCTAAACCAAACAGTTTGCCTAGATATGTCGTATTTTGAACAGTCTTTTGGAGTGTGTGATCTGCTGTTTGTAGCGCCAGTCCACATGTGCACGTGGCTGATTCGCCAATCTTGAAATGTGTATACATATGGCTGCGTAATCTATTGTGTCCTGTTCTGAGACACATAATAATTATTTATTTTTGTTTGCCTATAAAGTGTTAATCGTCTTGAATTGGTGTTGGTAGCTTTCTGATTAATTTGAGAATTCCTTACTTTTGGTTGAATGTAACAGGTCCATCAGGTTGTTCTTCTATTGCTCCTTCCTGAGTTAATCGATCAGCTCTACCGTTTCCAGGTACTCCACAGTGAGATGGTATCCACTGTATGGTAACCTTACGCTGATTGCCTCATTGAGATAGAAATTTCTGTATTACTGGCAATTTCTCATACTGGAGCGCATCAAGTACTGATTTTGCATCTGCAAATAGCACCACATGTTGTTTACCATAGTTGCTATTCAATAATTTCGCTGTTGCTTTCTTGATAGCCTGGATTTCTGCATCATAGTTATGGCAGTACTTTCCTGTTGGTACACTGGCTGTGACTCCAGTGTTATTTGAGTACTCTATATACACCTCCTCTCCTCCATTTCGAATGGCATTTTATGCTGACCCATCTGTGTAGGCTCGGATCCAGAGGTCTTCGTCTAGAAAGCGGAGAGTGGTTGTTCTGCGTTGTACAGTTTTATGACTCTCAGCCATAAGCAGATAGAAAGGATGGAAAGGATACAGAATGAAGCTATGCGCATTATTCTTGGAGGTACAAGAGATACAGCATGCAGGGCGATGCGCTACCTTCTTGATTTTCCAATCATTGAAGAGAGAATACAAGTTTGCAGGGCACGCGCCTACCTCAGAGTTAACGCAAACACACAACACCCACTGCATAGTGAAATTAGGAAGGTGAAGGGCAGCAGGTAAAAAGAGGACGGTCGTGGATGGGTCAAGCCGAAGACATTCTTCAACAGGTGTGTTCACTTGAGGACTTAGAACCTGGCGAGGAGTGGGTGCAAGTGCCAACAGACTTCTGCACATCCTTTTCAGTTTGCATCCAACTAGATAGAAAATGCAGACAAGAAAATCCGGCTGCTGTTGAGGCTGAAGTACAAGCGTTGATTTTCGAGAATTCGCTAGACGGTGACGCGGTCATCTACACAGATGGGTCGGTCGTCCAACATGTGAGAAGCTCATGGGCCTTTACAGCTCGGGCCGGAGAGAGAATTGTGAAGGAGGACTCTGGTGCTTTCACTGAAACCACAAGTAGCCTGACTATGGAAGTCATGGCAGTAAGTAAAGCAATAACATGGCTCGAGACACAGACATTCACTAGGGCTTGTTTCCTTATCGACTCAATGAACATGATCAAGAGGATAGAGGAGGGGTCGATCCGAAGAGAATGGTTGCTGCCTCTGAAGCGGTCTCGGCTGGCAAAGATTAGTTTCATCTTCGTGCCAGGGCATGCGGGAGTACAAGGAAATGAGCGGGCTGACAAGCTCGCAGGTGAGGCTACTGTGGAGGGCGGACGCGCCATGGACCAGGCCGACATTCTGAATGCTCTACGAGAAGTGAGACTTTTGCGAGAACCAAGTGATGACTGTGAATCTACAACAATGGCCAGACTGCGAGAGCAGCAAATTAAAAGAGGGGTGGCCAAACAAGAACACTACGCAGGAAGCCAAAGAAGATTGATAAACCAACACAGAACTGGCGTCTTTAGCCGCTACACGCTGCGGGATTTGCTGAGGAGGGGATCCGAGCACTTATGGACTGAATGGTTCGATGTGCAACGAGGATGATCTGTCGACTAACTAACAGTTTTATTCTTCGTTGTCGAATATTCCTTTCACTTTTGTCTGGATTTGTAGTCATAGTCTATGTTCTTCTGTCATGGAGTTCGTTCTGAAATAGTGTTCATGGGAATACCAACTGTGGGCAGATCAGTGGTTTCTCTGCAGAGTCGTTTGGGCTGGTGGATAAAGCTGTTTTTCTTTTCAACCGCACCAGAACTAAGTTTTCAAATCTGTTCTTCATAGGGTGGCCTGGCAAGCTGAGAAACTTTTCTGCTTGTATTAGCTTTTTCGTATCTCTGCTCTCTCTCTCTCTCTCTCTCTCTCTCTCTCTCTCTCTCTCTCTCTCTCTCTCTCTCTCTCTCTCTCTCTCTCTCTCTCTCTCTCTCTCTCTTAGTGCTTATGTCTTCCCCATCTTTTCCATCTCCACTATATGGGTTGATCTCATCCCTCCTGTGGTGAATCTAAGTGCTTGATTTTGCACCTTGTCCAGCTCTTATAGTGTGGTTTTTTAAGCTGAACGCCATGCAGTTGGCCCATGTGGTCATATGATCACTTGATACACTTTTTAATCTTCTCTTAGCGGTATTACATTTACTGGGATTATGCCTGCCTTTTGTTTCGGGTAGAGGGTAAATATTTGGTGCTGAACTTATCAGTGTTTATGCTGACACACCATTTATTTGCATCTAATGCATTACAGGTCTTTGTAGCGGTCCGGTGGCCACCGATGCATGTCAATTTGTGCTACATAGGACCAGCTCATCAGCGTAATTTACCACTTTAATTCTATGTGGTAGTTTAGCAACAAGATCGTTTATTAAGATTAGGAGAAATATGGGAGATAGGACTCCACCCTGGGGAACACTGTGACGCAGTAGTACTTTGTTACTCTTGAGTCAGTCTATTTGTATGCGGGCCTTCTGCTGTGCAAGTATGCTTTCACCCATTTGTACATTCTTCAATTGACTCAGTTTCTTCATCAGACCTTCTTTCCAGACTTTGTCAAAGGTTGTCGCAAGCACTAGTTTCTTCTCTTGGAATTTATTGAGAGAGGAGGTCAAAACGAAGTAGAAGAACATGAGGAAGAAAAATACTTTTGAGGTTAATGATCTTATGTATATGTTTGCACAGCACTGGTTGAAATACATATATACACACACATGCGGAGTAGGCACTAGTTGAAATACATGCACATGCGGGATGGGCACTGGTTGCGATACATACATACACAACCATGCGGGATGGGCACTGGTTGAAATACACACATACACATGCGGGATGGGCACTGGTTGAAATACATACATACACACACATGCGGGATGGACACTGGTTGAAATACATAATATAACCTTTGCGGGATGGGTACAGGTTGCACACACACACACACACACACACAGACACACACACACACACACACTCACACACACACACACACACCCATGAGGGATGGGCACTGGTTGAAATACACATATACTTAACATACACACCCCTTCAAACAGTTCTATGAAAACATAATAGACTTCAATGATATCTGTTGAAAACCTCAAAATGAAACCTTATGAATGAAATTGAAACAAAATAAACACTATTATTATCAACATAGTGTACCCAGCCGATGAACATGGGTGATCATGATTTGCCATCTCACACCATCACAAAAGTCTTGAATAAGTCTGCTATGGGGCCAAGCCATCCCGTTTTTTTCATCTCTTCCTTTCCTTGCTATCCAATCAATTTTGACAGTTGAGACTAAGTTTTCAAGTTTATTAATCTAATTTCTCTAATCATGTAATGGTTTTCATTTATTTATTGAAGAACTGTCAACAACACGGAACACTAGAGAAAGTCCATAACTTGTTCGTGTATCTGGTCTGCGGTAGAAATTGGCAGCTATGACTCTCCATTGGTCATTGTCATCTAATATTTCAATGACGTAGATGCTGCTTAATTAGGCTTAACATTGAAAGCCAGCTAATCAACTCTCAGGGATGCATCCATCCAGTGGGAATCAATGCTGTTGTAGATGTCATTGTATAACTCAGCTGACTTCCCTCTATGTATTCATATCTGACCGTTTGCACACGTTTGGCCCCACATTTCTTATTTGGCACGGTTAACAACTGAATTGGACTCTGCTGTTGTGCCGTCGTCATGACAACAAGGGTGAAGTGTTGTAATATGATGTGATCAGTTGGGGTGTGTCTGTAGATCTGTTTGCGTTGTTCCATTACCCGATGAAGATTTGTATCATTGAAACGCCGTGGCGAAGGCGTTACGGACGCAGTTCGTAATTCTGTATACCCGCGCTTGAAACACAGCTGTGAGCGATTTAGCAGCAGACCGCCTTATGTTGGTTTTTTATGAAATGGTATGGGTGCCGGTCGTTCACAAAGCAATGTCAAACTACTGAACGTAAACTTGCCCACGCCCCTCTGACGTGTCTCCACCTTGTCGTGGTCGAGGGGCTTGCGTGTTCCAATGACCCCAAAGAGCTATGCCGACAGTACCCCTGCTACTGGTAGGGTCTCCCATGTCGGACAGGTCAAGGGAAAGGGTCCAGACCAAGAGAGACACACACCTACTGCCTTGCAGGTAGACTGGGGACAGCCAAAGGCTAGGGAGAGCATACCCGAAAAATGCTTGTCAGAATCGGATGCACAGAGCCACAGGCTTGACAAAACAGTGCAACGTAACACAATCCATGATATCACAAATTAAAATACTCAGTATATTGCTAATCCCGTTAAGTCCCATCAGGCGGCGATAGTGCCGGGGGCCCCCTGCCTTGAGGGAGTCCACCCCATACTACTGGTGGGCACCTTCCCCTGTGCTGTGGAGTACCCCGTGCCACATGGCGTTTAGACAGAATGACGTCATCGGAATAGGCGGTAGAAAATCATATAGGGAAAATCCACTCGGACACGAAAGTAGACGTGAACAAAGGAATCCAAGGAGAATGTGGAGAACGTAGTTGGACAGCAACGGGGGACGCTGAGACTTCGTGATACGGATAAGATGTGTTTCTGAAAGGCTCGCTGTGAAGGTGACACCTGGATGCCGTGATTTCAGGATGAAACAGCTTTGACTCCGGAGAGGAATTTATTGAGGCGACAACGGTGAATGGATCGCGAATAGAAATCCACCTAGACTGAATTTTAATATCCAAGAAATTGAGCTGAAGAATGGATAGGAAGGTTTCAAGGGCGACGAGCTGGTTTGGGAGCTCAGGGGTGGATGTATTTGAGTAGGTGCCGATCCTGTGGTTAGGGATCAGCCTGCTTTTCTGCCAGAGTTTTAATCCTGTTACCGGTGGCGGACAATAAACGTCTGGAAAATCGTTCGCTTCACTTGAGTATGCTGTTCTGAGTTCTGTTATCAAGTTCCGATTTTTCGATGATGCTTTTTGTGTTTGCTCCAGTTGCGTTTAGCGGACAGGCACATTGGGACATGTGGGGGTCGTTTCTGGACACCGTTTGTTGATCAACATAAATTCCCGCCAGTTTCTAAGAGCTGAACATAAGGAATTACGCACCAGCGACGCAGTTCACACCGTGCTACACAGAAAGAAAGAACGCACGAAAACTCCACGTCACAAAGATGGGGAAGATCAGGAATTATTTCAAGTAAGTTGAAGATCTTAGACGTTACAAAGTTTACTACAGCAAGTGAAAGTGTCTATATTATAAGAACGGTACAATGAGAATTAACATATCAGGACGTAAGAACAACATTACGTAGAAGAAGTGCAGTAGAAATATAATAGTCGCACCATACGCGCGAAACTGCACGATATGAAACAAGCCACGGCGCTATATTATATTTGTAACAACTGACATTTGGAAAGATCACAGCATATTTAAGAACATTATTGTGTTTTGAAAAAAATGTACGGGTATGACTACAGTGCTACTTAAGAAAGGAAGATAGTACATAGATATGAAATGTCTGAAACATTCGACACCATGGTCGATATGGAAAGTAACTATGTTGATGTGAGTAGGCCATAAGATCTAAAGAAACACTGCGCTGCCACAAGTCTACACCACAATATTGTACGATAACACAACGATGGACACTGTAAATTCGAGAATTGATGATTTGCTCACCAATTTGATTACAACTGCTCAAAAGTGACTTTATGCTAAACAATCTGCGGAATTTATAAAGTTCGTCATGATTCGGGATTATTATCACATTTATCGTTGGACTATTCCACATAGGATGGAGTGTACTACCGATCTGCAAGTATAGTTTACTCTATCAAAAAGACATTCGTTATTTTACGAACATTACTAACATATTAAGACTCTATAAATATTAGAAGAACATTATATTTAATGAGAATCCATGAAATTAATAGCGTTAATATTATCATGGAGCAAAACATGGACAGTGGAGACAAGTCATATGATTCGTTTGAGTATATAGTCGACAGGGAGGAGGCTGAAAGCAATTATAGTAGGCAGTGAGCTCATGTTGAACACTGCGCTGTCACATTAATCTATTAATAGATTTCTGTGTTAATTGTTGTATACTACTCCACATTATCATACCGAATATGACAACTGTGAGGAACATGAGTCACCAGTGAATTCCGGAGGTACATTATTATAATCTGTGGATATTACCTCATATTGATTGATCTCCACAAAACCCTCTCAGGACATTGTTCCTCACTGATACTGCTCTTCACAATATTCACTTACGCCACATTCACGATGTCAACAATGGCTGCTCGATGGATTATGATGCCGGTATAGGATACTAGACGCAGGAATTTTATTTTGTACATGTTGCGCTGCCATACCAAGTGAACAAGGATTTACTAACGACATTTCAGTCGTCACGGACACATTATTGCTGACTATTTACAGTTGCCAAAGCAGCATTTCGGTTGTCTCACGGTGCCAGTTCATTATAGTAGACTGACACCTCACTGGCATAGGATCAACGGACACGAAGTTTCGTCACAGAATATCGCATTCTTTATCGTCAACACTACACACGTTATCATAGAAGAATAGAAGCACGGATAAGACAGCACACAACAGTCTACTGTGGGTATCGTTGCACCATAACCGACTAGGTTTGGTCAGTCGGCCACAGACCGCGTGGGTCTAGGTGCTGGTGTAAGTGCATTACACCATCGTGTCATTTTACCAGATATTGTGTTTCGAGGAGAACCTCCATTAATTGTCGACATTTGCTGACAACGATAACGTCTGGACATAACGTCAATTTTTTTTCCACACGTCATATTGGACCAAAGGAGTCAACCCAAATATTGCACAAGGCCAGTATATGTTATTGTTGGTTAATGTGTTATTGTTGATAAATGAGGTGCCTATTATTTAATATTAAGTAAATTAGTTCAAAAATGGATAGTGGGAGCGGTTGGAAGAACGTTTCTACATTAAACAAGGACACTTGTGGTGGCAACACATAATTGTTGTCTTGTGTTAAGTGTAGTAGTAATTTCTATAAAAATACAATTGTCTTTTATGAAAGAAAATATCTAGTTACGTCACGCGTCAGTCGTCTTCTGTCATTGTTGACTGTCTAGTATTATATATTCTTTATACTGAATATATTTCTTATATTATTTTCTGTTATTTACAGATAGTAACAGCTAAGATATATAGATAGCAAGAAGTTACTGAATTTCGTTATTGTTCAATTTTACATTGCTGTTGAGTTGCAATTCACATTTTGTTCAACAGTTGTTATATTGATTGTCTGCACCGAATTGAACATATTTACATTTTTACATTGTTCTATCATATTTCAGCTAGATAGATTATTACACAGGTAGGACAAGATGTCGACACTACAATATTTCACGGAGTTAGGTGAGAAGAATGGATAGGCCGGAGCAGAACTTAAAAATTGAGTCATACAGGAATATAGAGCTCAAGCTGCACGGGAGAGGATGGAACAACAGAAAAAAACTGGCAACTGAAAAAGAAGTAGAGCAACTTCAAGCTGCACGTGAACGAGAAGAATGGCTAGAGAAGTTAGCTCGTAAAAAGGAACAGAGGGAAAATGAGATGGCTATCAAGCGAGAGGAAATAGCTCTGAAGGAACAGGAGATAATAGTATTAGGTGGGAAAAGGCTACAGCACGATTGAGCATCGGGATGGAATGGGAGGAGAGATGCTCAAGTTGTGACGTAGTTTGTTGTCAAGAGGGAGTTTACATCCGGACTTAGCTCTAGAAGGCGGGCTGTCAACGCGTCTGTGTTCTACTATGACTTTGTATCGACCATAACGTTTAATAAAGAACTATTTATAATTACTACAAGACTCGTTGGTCATTGTTCCATCTTGCCCTGCTACATAAGACAGAAATGGTGCCGTGACCAGGATTTCGATCTTTCCCGCGGACACAATGCGAAGTACGTAAACCGGCTTGCCATGGCGGACTGCTGTGAGATTGCTGAGCAAAGGAATATGATCAATCAACAAGTTTTCTCTGGGTCCTTCAAACCAAAAGTCTAAGGCCGGACCATGCTTTTTTTGAGAAGTCCAAATTTCAAAGACAAAATTGTGAGATGGAACCAAATATAGTTGCCGGTGGAGGGAAGATGTCTGTTCCACATTTTTTGCCATGACGTTCCACACGCAAGTTAAGATTGTACAGGCTCAAGAACCGAGAACCAGAAACTTCCAAACAAATATAAGCAAATAGAGACGTTGATATCAGAGAGCAGTTGTCTACTTCTCGTCAGGAATGAACTAAAGGTCGCAGAGTCCTGACCTTGGAGCTTTTAACGAACAACTAAAATGGATTCACTAGAATGGAGGATCAGCTTCTTGTAGTATGATGAGCGCCACAATAATTCTGGACGATCAGTAAACGTTACCAAATTTTATCCTTGCTCGTTTCCAGAAGGTTGACGCCACTTTGATTTAGACCGAAGCTCCTTATCAAGTTCGGCTGAAGTACTGTTTTTTTTATCACCATCGTCCAGTGATGGTTTTGATCGCTATGGCCCAGTAACTACCCAAGTCATTGTTACACAGTCCACTTCGTAAAATTTTGCTGGCCGGGTCATTACAATCGAGCAGTTGTCAAGGTCAACTCCGGACTCTGTTGTGTGAGAGAGTCGCTTTATCAAATCAGTCAGCCGCTGCGCTACACTGTCGCTGGTTTTGAGAAGCTGACTAACATTCATCGCTGATTTCAAGGGGCTGGCCAGTGCTGTCCTCTGATACGTCCAATCGTTCATTGCCTTGTTTCAAGAGCCCGTCCCTGGGTGGCTGATACATACAATCGTTCATTGCCTTGTTTCAAGAGCCCGTCCCTGGGTGGCTGATACGTTCAATCGTTCTTCACTGTTTTGTCGAGCCCTATCGAGGCCTGTGGAGTTTTGTCGAGCCCTATCGAGCCCTGTGGAGTTTTGTCGAGCCCTATCGAGGCCTGTGGAGTTTTGTCGAGCCCTATCGAGGCCTGTGGAGTTTTGTCGAGCCTATCGAGCCCAGTCGAGCCTATCGAGCCCAGTCGAGCATTTTTGATCCTTACTGAAGCCGCTTTGTCGATCTTGGTTCAAGTACTCGAGTACCGTGCTTCTCACTCTCGGCATACAAGGACATAAACGTCAAGGACCAGGTCATTTTCGATTGGAAAGTTTAGTTCAACAAGAACAGGGGTAATATAATTAAATGTTTCTATTAGATAGAAAATTATTGAATTTCAGCAGAAAGATAACATCATTTGGCTAATTTAAGACTGCATATTAATAAGTATTGATTGTTTTTTTTTTTTTTGCTTGAATAACTGTAAATATTTCAGCATAGCAGACCCATCACAGTACAGTGGAGAAACAGGCATAATTGAGAATTATTTCGGCTGAGTTCAAGACGAGTTTTTTTTTTCAGGTACCAAGAAATATACAGAAGAAGAATTTAATATGAGTTTCCCATATGTAGAGTTACAACGTATTAGTACATGGTTGGGGGAATTAAAAGAGGCAGTTAGTGAAGTAGAGAATTTTGTAGAAACGTTGAAGAACAGAACGACTAGACAAGACCCTTATAGATTTAAGGTAGACCACAATAGAGTAGGAAAGAATAACAAGAGACAGCCACTGCTTAATAAAGACAGAAGACAATATGGCTATTATGAACCAAGACCTGATGTATGTGGGGTAAAAGACGGTGAGAACAGACGTAATGGCGAAAGGTCAGACTGGTATACCTGTAATAGATACAAGATTGGTCCTGAGAGAGACTTTTCCAAGAAGTTATGGAAATGGCCATCCTATAGCAAGAATGCTAGGAAAAAACGTGACGACTGGTTTGAACAAAGACGGAGACAGTATTTGAGGTCAGAGTCAAAGAATAGAATAGGAAATGTAAGTGAAAATTCAACTATTCCTAAGGTGATAGCCAATGTGACTAGTAGACAAGAAAATAAAACGACGGTGTTAATAAAGAGAATAGACCGAGAGACACAGACGCAGACAAGTAATACAATAAATGATAGTACGCAGACACATAGGGATACTGTAGAGAAGACAACCCAGGTACAGTCAATTAAGAAAATAGAAAAGGGAACACAAACTATTAAGACGGTGGAAATTGCGGAACCACCTCAGGTGAAATTAGAAAAAGGAGACACAGTTGAAGTTAAGAAAGAGAGACAGACGAGAAACAAAGACGAAAGGAAACCAAAGAGGAAAAGTGTTGAAGAAAGAAATAGTAGTATGATAGTTAATAGAGGTACTGCTATGTCAAGTTCCTCAGGAATAGACATGAAACTAATCCCCAAATGGTGTAGGAATATTAGGTGTGAGAGTGCAGGTTACGGAGAAGATGTTTCTGCCGCCGCATGTTATAGTACATACTGTGATGCTGAGACAACTGTGAATACAGATGATTCGGAGAATGAGAGAATTACACTGCGTACAGATCCTAACTCGAAGCGTGATGTTCCCTCATACGGTGTAGTTGCTGGTGGACAGACGAACAGAGTTTTAGTTAGTGACTCTTTAGAACTAGATACCAGTTTATATGACAAGAAAGTAGGGAAGACTAAGGGGCGAATACCAAGAAAGAGAAAGAAAGTCAGACGTTCTAAAGCCAACTATGGGAATAGGGTCGACGTGTCTGCAGTAAATTATTATGAGTCTGATGAAGGAACTATTATCAGTGTGTCATCTGAAGACGAGATGGGGAAGTGCAAACGTTACGTAAGGTATACAGGAAACAGTGAGCAGACCGACGCAAATAAAGGAAATAGAAAGAAATCATTTAAGAAGAAGAATAATAGTAGACAGATAGCGGGAATTTACTCAACGACAGAAAGTGACTTAAGAAAAATAGAAGACCTTATGACCTTAAGACCTGAGTACTTTAACAGGTTATCAACGGATAGTGAAGATGACATAATTAGAGAAAGACATACTAATGTATTGAGAAACAACGAAATATTTAACTTGGACACACTCTATAACTGTTAAAATTCCTTGGGTGAGGAAGGAAAGTGGAATAGTTTTGGTTTGGAGAAGAATTGCGGTTTGAGCATATAGATATATGGGTTGTCTAAAATAGGCAGATGAATTTTTGGTGTAGCATCACATGGTACAGAGTAGGCGATGGTGTTGTTGAGTTACAGCAAATGATATTCTACGTGGATACGTAATACAGGATATCTTATGTTTGGTTACGATGTAGGGAGAGTAAATAAGGTAGAAATTAAAATAGTCCTTGGTCCGGAATGGATAGATACAGAGAGTTAATCACGTTGAGTGATGTATAACTAGAGCGATTAAAGTAGAGTAGGAAAGTTCGTACTAGAAATGGTTCGACTCAAAGCTATAACGTGATATCTGAGATAGTTTTGCTTGTTGGTTGGAGAAGAAAGTATAGTATTGTTGACAGGTGAACCGAGAGTGTCTGATGAGGAGATATAGATTGAGGAGAAATTGAGTATCGTGTGTAAAATAGCCAATTGAACGCGAGAATATTAAGAGTAAAAGAGTGTAGAAGTAATTACGTCATGCTTGCGGAGAAAGAAGAGGTGATTAAATCTGAGAAAGTTGTTGTGTGGAGAAGTTTAGAATGATAGTTACGAGATTAGTGACCCGTTGGAGTGGAGTTTGTTTTGAGAGATAGTTGATAGTGTTGTACAAGAGATATACTTGGCGAGACATAATATATAGATTCTGGCCTTTGAAAACGAGTGAATGATTGAAAAAAAAAAAAGTAGAAATAAGACAAACATATGTACGTCGAGAATGGCTGATGGTAAATGATAAGTACAGCATGCATGTACGAGGTGTTCAGTTCGTACGTGAGTATAATTCTAGACAAACAGATATTCGTCGCGATGAGTGAAGAAGGAGTGAGGGTTGGAGACGTCGCCTAAGTGAAGTACATAGATAAAATGTAATAGTTGCGCTGATATATCTTGTGTCAATGTGTGTAGAAGAGGTCGATACGCTTAGATTGTGCTGAGTGATTGTTGGAATGTTGAATTGGCGTCTAAATTTTTTTTTTTTTTGAAGTAATAGTATAGACACGTTAGGTTGTCGAGATGCGAGAATAGTCGTGCGATGAGAGCGAGGTTGTGTATCACTGTCCATGTGAATATGCGAAGTGTGGATGATAAGTGATGTTGATAAAACGTGGAGCATAAAGTAACTGAGTATATGAAAATTGAGAGATAGAAAGAACATGATTAGAAAGGTGTGATGTCTTTTGTTTGGAATGTGTGATCTTGGACGAAATTTATGACAGGTTGACAGAAAGAGAGTTAACATTTTGAATGACGTTTCATAAATTATGTTTAGTATTCTTGACAGGGCCAGGTTGAAGTGTGAATGCCTGATACTGAGAAATGAGGAAAGTGAGGTCCGTTGTCAGTTATAAGTGGTGTGGGTTGCTGTTCTGTAAGAGGAGTGAAAGATAGTGAAGTAAACAAGATTAGTTAAATGAATGTCAGAGAACGTGTTCCGATAAGGGTGACCGGTTTGAGTATCATCGCGGTGCAAGACTGCTAGGAGAGACTTGAGGATAGTTTAGAGTAGTTGTGGTGAGATGTTAAGAAAGTACTGATGCAGGAGAATGAAATATTAATTGCGTCGGGTAGACGAGAAACTTAGAAGTAGAATTAGTTGTATTGGTGAGAGGTCTATAGTAAATAGACAAGTTCTTTTGCTGGGTGTAGCATGGTGGAGATACTGTAGTTAACAGTAATGATTAAGAAGTTGTAGTGATGTTTGGTACAAATCCAAGGGAAACAATTAGTGTGTCGAGGTACGGTTTCCTTTAGTAGAGAGATGAGTTGTAGTGTGCTGGGATAGCCGCCACAATAATAGTAAGTGAAGTGATTTGTGCTGCAGTTTACAGCGCTTGGTTAGGATGATATTCCAGATATTGTGATGTCTTAGGAGTTAGTCTGGTAAAAGGTAGAATATTGTGAGGGGAGAGAATCAATGATTGACGGTCATTTATTAGTTAGTGAGTTTTGTTGAGAGAACAGATATTGTTCTAAGTTAGAAATTGGTCTGTAGATAACAGATATATACGTGGCAGTGAAGTGTTTTGTTTTCTCGGTTATAGAAATACTGGAATAACTTGTATGAATAGATATGAGTTACATTGGTTCGTATAGGAGGACAATGTTGCTTAGTCACTGTGAGTAGGTAGTTCTATGTGAGTTAATTTTGTTTGAAAACCTTCTCTTTAGCGAGAAGACAATTGTTGAATCTGAGTTTGAAATGCCTCATATATAATATGTTTTTTTTTTGCTTGATTTGCAAAATGATTGTTGTTGTTTGATTCTAGAATAGGGTTATTGTGTTCTTAGACTTTTACGTACAAACTATTGGTCCGTAAAAGAGACCAGTAGTATTAACTAACAATAGATTAGGATGTATGTTGTATTATTTTAATATATGTTTTTCTTTGAATGAGTTCATACCTTTAATTAATATGTGGGGAAACATAAATGATGTAAAAAGTTTGGGGGGGGGGTATGATGTACTGTTATGATTTTATTTCGCTTCACTTGTGGTCTAAGTGAGTTGTCTTGTATATACATGTTGGAAATTAGTTAAGTTAAGTTTGATTTACATGGTTTTGTCTAGAATAAAGACAGTGCATGGGGTTTTATTTGGGACCCTTCGTTCAGAAAATAGTAATAAACTACTGGGGACTAGAAGAGAGACATTTATTTGGGACCCTTCGTTCAGAAAATAGTAATAAACTACTGGGGACTAGAAGAGAGACATATTCTCCTTGTGAATCATAAGTTGATGTATATTCTACTAGCAAGATTGCTGTGATAATCAGCGTTGAGAGGTTAAGTTATGGAAACATAGGCCATACTTAAGTAACGGGGTTACTACACAAGTAAAATGGTTATGGGGAATTTAAGTGAGCATTAATTGAAGATATATGGATTAGACGCCATATTGGGGAAGAAAAGATTAAAGTGAATAATGAATATAGCAGTGGGGTAAATGAGGGGAAAGTTTAGAACATAGTTTCTATGGGGTCAGAAGAGCCATGGTGTACTTTCATAAGAGACACGAGATTGCTGGCTTATAGAAGAAGAAGTGGGTAACACGCTACGCCAGGCAAGGAGAAAAACATGAATTGAATCCATGTTTGACTCCGAAGAATGATTAGAGACTGTGGATAGCAGTACAATAGTAAAAGGTTGTAAGTGTGAAATGAACATTGTGGAGACATAATGACATGGGGGTTTAGAGGGTCCGTGATATATGGACTGTAATAGAATAACGTCGATTGCAGACATGAGTATAGTGTGGCTGTTGATAACGGCATAAGTAGAGGTTAGAGTAGAAATGCCCATAATAAATGGACATAAAGGGATCGCTGAAATTTTCGGCGAAATTAAGAGAGAATACTGAGTGAGGTATGAGAGAAGATTAGTTATGTGAGCTAATGTGTATAAAGTGGGAAGAGGTCTAGAGAGATGATGGACCTTGTTAATTGTGTACTGTCTGTAATATATAGACATTTGGGAGTGAATTTTTGATGGTTGGTACTTGATGCTGTAGATGGCAGCGTAAACTGTTACCATAAGAAGTGGTACTGTAGAAGAGATAATTGTTTTAGACTTTATTACATAAAGTCTCAAATGACATAGGGGGGTAAAGGTGTGTGTAATTTAGCTAAGTGTGGTTTTTTTTTTAGAAAGAGTTCTACTTCTTTCTTCTTTGAATCTCCGGTGCGCACCGATTTCTTGTCTTTCTATCATGTGCGAGTGTTCTCAGGTTGATTGAAAGTAGAGAATTAGTAAGTAGTGTTGGTGATGACAATAGGGAGTTGTTATCAAAAGAGTACAGCGTTTGAAATTTTGAGCGGATTATTTATGAAGAGAAGAAGGAGTGTTTATTTCATATGTGTTATGTTGTATTAAGTTGAGGTTTAAATATTATTGAGGATATGTAATTAATATGTGTTATGTTATGAAGAGCCAGAAATATATAGTGGATAACTATATGGCAGGGGAAAGAGTTAAAGAATAGAATATTTACTTAAATTGGAGTTGGTTTGGGGAAGATTAGAGGAACAGTGGGAGGTAAGGAAAAAGAGGGAATAGAGTAAGGGAATTGGGAGTAAAGAATTTTTCCTTTACAGGAAAAATTCTTTAGAAAAACATAGGGAGGTGTAACAGAAGTGGGGGTATTAGTATTAGGTGGGAAAAGGCTACAGCACGATTGAGCATCGGGATGGAATGGGAGGAGAGATGCTCAAGTCGTGACGTAGTTTGTTGTCAAGAGGGAGTTTACATCCGGACTTAGCTCTAGAAGGCGGGCTGTCAACGCGTCTGTGTTCTACTATGACTTTGTATCGACCATAACGTTTAATAAAGAACTATTTATAATTACTACAAGACTCGTTGGTCATTGTTCCATCTTGCCCTGCTACAAAGCGAGAGGAAATAGCTCTGAAGGAACAGGAGATAACTCGGCAACGTGAAAAGATAGCTGAAATGAAAAAAAGAGTTAAAGGCAAGACAGATAACCGCAGACGCAGAGTTAAAGGCAAGACAGATAACCGCAGACGCAGAGTTAAAAGCAAGACAGATAACCGCAGACGCAGAATTAAAGGCAAGACAGATTGCCGTAGAATCAGAAATCAAATAAAAACGACTCGCACTTGAAAAGCAGAAGCTTGCAAAGGAAACAATTTGGAAGGAGCAAATGAGGAAACAGAGACAAATGTATGAAATAAAGGAAAATAATCACACGGGTAAAGTATGTGATGCAGTAGTGAAAGAACCAAACGCCAGAGATTTCATTCAGAAAGTAACTATCGAACACAAGTCTAACGAAACACTTACAAGTACGAATGCCCAAATTAAAACAAAAGTTATAAACTGTCGCGAACAGGTAAAGATATACTTTACCAAACATACGGCATTGCAGCGTATGCATTACAGAAGATACACAAGACTGAAAACAATAACATTGTTCTAATCATCAAAATTACAATGTACAAATATTGGCATGCGTACAGAAGAGAAATTCTATAGGTTTGAAACAAAGAAAGAAAGAAAGAAAATGAATGAAAGGAAGAATAAAAGAAAAGAATAAAAAGAAAAAGAAAATGGGATGAAAGTGTTAGGTTCATATCAACACATAGTACAGTGCACGACAGACACATTAGGGTCTTATTACTTAGTTATCCCAGATGTCACTGCGTAAAGTTATACTTGTCAGAATTGTTCTCACTATCTTTCTTCACTTAAGTGTGTGAAAATATGTTGGTTCTCTATTCTACAGATAATTGTTCGTAACTATATCGTTATTAGAGAACTTAATAATTTTATGAAGAGTATTTGATTTAAATATTTATTATATTTCTGATTTATTATCTTAGAAATCTTGAATCTTTGAGATATGATTCTTCACAAAACTGTAGGATCTGCAAGTCAATCATATTCTGTGAGATATTCTCAGTCGACTTTAAATATGTGGATTTATCTTTGTCTAATTGTTCAATTTTAATTTATTGTATTTGTTTGTTCATCGAGTGTTAGAAAAATTTGGGAAATAATTGTTAAATAGCACCGAATTTACTGGCAATACACACACAGATCAACAATTACATAATCATTGGTAATGCAAATAGATAGTTTAGGTAGTTGGATACTTCTGTCGATTTGTGATTTTGACAGGATGATAAGAAATTTACGTGGGGAGGAACCGATGAGGCATGGAGAACTTTAACCTGTGTAGCTTTTCTTCTGTGTCGGGTTTTCGCTTGGATTGTTTGTGACGATGGGACTTTAAAGAAGAACCGGTGAACACGTATTCTGCTATGACAAATTGAATTTAATGAACATTTTATAAAATTATTATGTGTATATAGAGTTAATTTAATGAATTGTGATAATAGTTGATTAGTTAACGTAGTTAGATTAAATACTATGTTAGTATAGTTATATTTTGATTATTGATCGTTAGTTATTATTACTTAATTATGGGTTGTCAATTTTATTGTGATCGCCATTTCCAAGTATAGACACCACTACATATATCATTATGAAATACGCCGTTGAAGGATATTGTCACTCGGTCATTATTGCCACACCTTCACAGAGAATTTATGATGACTTCTTTAAGGAGCATTTACCTCGATTACGCCTAAAATTATGACGTCATAATACTAGTCCCCTACCTACCCGTTTGATGAGATTAAGATTTACGACATAGCGGTCGGGATAATTGCAATGATGGTTACAAGACGATAGTAAATGCAACTGATACCTGTTTATTCCTCACGTCCCCTTACTCCAGGTTTTGACCTAGAGAAGGACGCTTGTCCTTAGGGACAAATGAGGGACTGATCTTTACGATTAATTAGTACAGCCTCCCCATGGGCTGTATACACGACATCTACCGTTGGTGTGTAGATTGGAGGGCGTGCCCGTTATATATTATTTTTTTTATTTTGTGGGTAATGGATAGGTGTCCATAGCATCTTGCTAGTCCCATAAAAGTCATTGTGTCTACACTGCTATGTGTCAGGTTAATTCTCTTGATGTAAAGAAAAAAAATGATTACATCATTTTAAAAGGGAGGGGGCATACTGCCACATGACGTTTAGACAGAATGACGTCATCGGAATAGGCGGTAGAAAATCATATAGGGAAAATCCACTCGGACACGAAAGTGGACGTGAACAAAGGAATCCAAGGAGAATGTGGAGAACGTAGTTGGACAGCAACGGGGGACGCTGAGACTTCGTGATACGGATAAGATGTGTTTCTGAAAGGCTCGCTGTGAAGGTGACACCTGGATGCCGTGATTTCAGGATGAAACAGCTTTGACTCCGGAGAGGAATTTATTGAGGCGACAACGGTGAATGGATCGGGAATAGAAATCCACCTAGACTGAATTTTAATATCCAAGAAATTGAGCTGAAGAATGGATAGGAAGGTTTCAAGGGCGACGAGCTGGTTTGGGAGCTCAGGGGTGGATGTATTTGAGTAGGTGCCGATCCTGTGGTTAGGGATCAGCCTGCTTTTCTGCCAGAGTTTTAATCCTGTTACCGGTGGCGGAAATAAACGTCTGGAAAATCGTTCGCTTCACTTGAGTATGCTGTTCTGAATCGTTCTGTTATCAAGTTCCGATTTTTCGATGATGCTTTTTGTGTTTGCTCCAGTTGCGTTTAGCTGACAGGCACATTGAGACACCCCGGACACTCAACATACAACAGTGGAATGCCGAAGGAATTTCTAACAAGAAAGTCTCCCTAACAAAGCGTCTTCATAAAGATAGAATAGATGTGGCATGCATTCAACGCCAATGGCGATTCTCAGTCAGAGGATATCAGGCCACACGTTTCGACCGCGAAGGGCACAAAGGAGGAGTCTAATACTTTCACGAAATACAATACCCCTGCAGCGAAGTATCTGTGATCTCTGACAACCAAACGGAAATTATAGGTGTTGATATAATGATAAAGGACGTGAAAATAAGAATTTGCAATCTATATAGCCCAGCAGATAAAGACCTTACACTCAAAAATGAAAATAACTGACACAAACTGCATTATTGTCGGAGACTTTAATAGCCGTTCAGAAAGATGGGGATATCCTTATACTGACAAAAGAGGAGATGAAGTGGAGAACTGGGAAATAGACTCAAATCTCCACCTACTCAACAAAGCGGATGACACACCGAGCTTCTACTCCAGAAGATGGTTTACCACTTCTACTCCAAACTTAGCTTTCTGCACAGGAGACATCCTCCACAAAATCGACCGCCTTGTGCTTGACCAGTTAGCTGGTAGTGACCACAGACAAACAAAGCTTGTAATGAATATGGAGTATGTTCCACAGGAGCAAAAGCCTTTGCCCCGCTGGAATTACAAACGAGCAGATTGGGACAGATTTGCCATACAAACAGACAAATATTGTGAAAACATAAATAAACGATATGGCAATATGAAGCAAATAGTGGAAAGTCTAAACAAAGCAATAATACAGGCGGCCACTGAGTCCATTCCAAGAGGAGCGAGGAAAAATTACAAACCATACTGGACTGAAGAAATACAAATCTTGGAGGACAAAGTTGAAGATGCCTGGAAGACAGTAGAGAGAGAAGAAACAGTTGAAGCGAACATCTCTCTGAAAGCCATCTCCGCAAAATATAAAAGAATAGTAAATCAAACAACAAGAGATTGTTAGAGGGGAAAAAACACAAAAACCTGAACTTTGACAGGGATGGAAACAAACTATGGAAACAAGTGAAAGCCATGAACAATGAAGGGCACAGAAACAAACAAATAACAATTAAACAAGAAAATGCCTTGCTTACAGGAAAACAGGCTGCAAATGCACTAATGGAAAACTATGCTAATGCAAACCACATTGGTATTACAACCGAACAGAAGAAAGCAATCAAAGATAAACAGACACATCATAGTAATACAGACACAGCAGCAGAATATATGATGGCAAATCTGAAAATGAAAGAAATGGAACAGGCAACGAATACCCTAAAAAAGAAAAAAAACATCACTGGGAAAGGATAGAATCACAAATGAAATGCTAATAGGACTAGACACTAAAGCAAAAAAGAAACTACTAGCAGTCCTAAATTACAATTGGAAGAGAGGAATATGAGAGAGGGCTGCATGGTCTCGAGGTATGGTGTCCGCCTCGAGTGCTAGAGGTCCCGGGTTCAAGCCCCGGTGATGCTGGGATTTTTTCTCGTGGACTTCTAGTAATAAATTTCCCCTGGTCTCTGGGTAGTGAGATCGGACGCCCGTGTGTATTTTTGCGCACGTAAAAAATCCCTTGGCAGTTGGAAATCGAAAAAGAGTAGCCTAACGGCGCTGCCCGGGCAAAATTTCTAGTTAAAAATCTACGCAAAGTATTTTCAGGATCCTCGGCGGTGCTACGGAGTTCGTGCACTGAGCTGAGTTTCTCCAGACTCAGGTTTGAGTTAGGAGGAGAACGGAGCACTTATGGTTTGTACCCGTGTGCCGTGATGTTGATCCATTGTCTAAACATAAACATATACTAATACTAGTCCCAAAGAAAGGAAAAGAGTCGGAAGAACCAAATGGCTATAGACCAGAGGTTCCCAAATCACGGCCCGCGGGTCACTTGTGGCCCGCCAGCTGTGAGAAAGTGGCACGCAAGGTCTCGAGCAGACATTTTCAGCAATGACCGATACAAATTAACAAGCAACGTTCCAGACTCACCGACGGTAACCTAGATGCACTTATGACTTTGGGCACGACAGATTTGTGACCAGACATCGATAAACTGGCATCTTAATTTAAGTAACTGGTTATGAAGAACAGTTACAATTGTAAATTAATTATATTAATAGCGATTTTTGAAACTGATTTAAAATTTAAGTTAAGAAAGGTAAGAATGATATTGCACAACTTTTATAATTTTATAACGTTGTGGCCCGCTTAACTACCGAAAATAGTAGATATGGCCCTCTGCTTGAAAAACTTGGTAACTAACTGTTATAGACCTATCAGTCTACGTAGCTGTGTAGGAAAATTAATTGAAGGCATTATCAATAACAGGCTAACATGGCATCTGGAAGAAAACCATCTCATAACACCACACCAAGCAGAATTCAGAAAGTACAGATCCACTGAAGATCAAATAACCTATATAGCTCAGGAAATAGAAGATGCCTTCCAAGAGAAAAAGCACACACTAGCTGCCATATGATGGACACCCCTAAAACATGATACAAGAAAAGAGGAAAAGGGTTTTCCCAAATGGACACCAAACCGAACCATTAACATGAAAACTAAGGAGAACCCAAGACGTGACAGGACAACATAAACGGTGGTTGTGTGGTTCTAGGAAAGCGCGGTTGTATTTTTCACGAAGACCGTGTTCGGTGAAGATCTGAAGATCTAGATACAAGGATTACTAGGTTCGGCTAGGAAAGAATAGGAGGAGGATGAGTCTGACGGAATGAACAATCAAGGGAAGGACCGAAATCACAGAACCTAGACGAGTATGAATTCGGAATGGCGAAATAGGAAACTGCGCCCAAGGTGGAATCAGATATTGCAAGGACTTAGTCGTAGGCAAGGTATAAACTCCGTCCCTGCATAAAAGGGAAAGTTTAGTGTCTAGTCAAGCCTGGTATTGTATCTAGCACATGAATAAAAGTGTGTGAGCATTCACTTGGATTGCGTCAGTTGCTTGTTCGCATTGTGTTCCAAGAATTCAAGGTGAGACTTTTTACAGTTATCGATTTTAACAAGCTTTATTGCTTTGAGATAATTTCGTGTTGGATTATGCCGAAATTATATCTAGGCACTAGCGGTCTAGATAGATTTAATAAAAGCATTTGATAAAGTATGGAAGGAAGGACTGAAAGTAAAACTGCAAAAAATGCATGTTTGTGGGAAAATGTACAAATGGATAAACCACTACCTTGAGAACAGAACTGCCAGGACAAAAGTACATGGACAAATCATCAAAAAGATGCTATTGGAGCAAGGTGTCCCCCAAGGAGGAGTTCTTTCACCAACATTATTCCTAGCATATATAAATAGCATCACGGAAAATATTCCAGCCAGATAATACACAGTATTCTTTGCAGATGACCTAGCCATATGGACATCTGAAGAATATATTAGTACAGCTAACAGCAGAATACGGTAAGCCTTATTAGCGCTAGAGGACTGGTCAAAATCATGACTAGTGAAGATAAGTGAGGAGAAAACAACATGCACAGTGTTCTCCCTCTCAAATAAAACTCAGCACCTTAAGCTTGTATTGAATGGAAAAATATTGCGTCATGAAGAAAATCCAAACTATCTAGGAGTCCCCTTTGATCGTCACATGAAATGGAAGACACAGATTGAGAAAAATCGAACAAGAGCAAGGCAAAGAATGGCAATCATGAAAAAGCTTGCTGGTACAACGTGGGGAGCAGATGAGCATATTCTCGAGAAGTTATATACTGGACGGGTGAGGCCAGTACTGGAATACGGCATCGCAACTTGGGCAACAGCAGCTAAGTCACATTTTAACAAAATAAGTAGTCCAAAATCAAGGAATGCTGATCATTACTGGAAGCCTGAAGACAACGTCTATTAATGAACTAGAAAAGAACACTTGATAGAAGAGATAGCAGAGCCCAGCAACAAGCAGAAAAATTTAGAAGATTGACAGACCACCCTATGTATAACAGGTTTAATGGTTTTGGAAAAGGAAGACTGAAGCGTTGCAACTTTGTAGAAGCTGCAAAACGAAAGATTAGGGCAGATCCCATACTTAACATATCAATAGTCAAGCCCATTTACAATGCACACAACTTCCCAGCTTGGAGACAGCAGCAATTGCCTGAGATGATAGAAAACATTCCTGGTATTGAGAAAAAGAACACTCAGAATGAAACCGAAAGAAGAAAAATAACCCGTGTAACTTGTCGTCCCGGGAGGAACGTGGAATGAACAAGCACACCTTATTACTTCTTCTTCTTTGGGATTCTTGACTGACTTCTGTCTACACTCCTCCCTTCTGTCTTCCCTTCCATATATCCATTCCTTTCTCTCTCTCTCTCTCTCTCTCTCTCTCTCTCTCTCTCTCTCTCTCTCTCTCTCTCTCTCTCTCTCTATTATTTCTTCATCACATACTCCGACAACAGTTTCCTTCAACAATTAATAAAATATTTATTAATCAAAACTATGTCTGATGTATGTATGGACTGTGTAGGTGTAGCTGGTAGTGTCTTCTATTGTGGGTGCAAGAATGAACTCGGAATGTCTAGTCTCCGTATCACATCTCGCCCAGTCACACGGCCAAACCACAGGACATCAACATATTACAGGACAGGTCTCACCCTGGATGTTCCGTATGCTTGAGTCTGGAGGTAAATCCGTTATTGAAAGAAAAAAAACTGTTCACCACTGGATCACCGTAAAGTAATAATATTCCAGTAAGTCTATGACTTTGCCCGAGTCTGCTTCACGAAGTTAATAATCCAACACCGGAAAAACCACATCACCACAGTCCAGCATATTGTCTCTATCGACTATCAATGTTCTGACTTGTCTATTGTTTCTTCACTATGAGTCTACAGTGTAAACGTATGTAGTTTTATTTGGCTTTGCTTTCCGCAAGATTATCTTCCTTTTTCATTGTTACTTTGGTTATCTGGATATCCTTTTCTTCTTTTTCAAAGTTCATTTAAGGCTATATTTTATTTCGTCTCCCTATTTGACCCTGTCTATGTTCTTCCTTTGTTTATTGAATTATTTGATCTCCGCCCAAATGAAATGCCTTGGGTTTATCAACCAAGCTTTTTCTGTACACAAGACGTATTGGTCTATCTCCTCTGATAGATCAGGATGGGAATTGGAACCTGTGAGATGTATAGTAAATCAAGTGATATGCTTCTGCCACTTAATACTACTTATGTAAGTGCCCTTCTCCAGCCGTAATGAAAAGGCTTTCGAAGGATACACTGACATAAGACATATGAATTCACCAAAGTCTAAACTATTCACTAATAGAAAGCAATGGTAAACGCTATGCACCAACATCTATTTCCCTATGCTAATATTACGCTAATATGAGTTTACCTTATTTCTTCTATTATCATCCCGGAATCGAAATTAATAATTAAGCACATCGGCACTAATAATATCCCATTGTCTTAAACAATACGGGACTATAATTTCTTTTCCACACCTGGGAGTAATAGATATCTCTGTCCAGTTTTGGAACACACACTAAATCAGAAAACCCAATTTCTACTATTTATATCGAGTGACCCATCCTCCGTTATTGTTTGATGTTCATACCTCAACACTCGTCTTTTGACGTATCCTGGACATCAAAAGGCTGTGAAATCACGTAGTGATTAGTTGCCCGTTTCATTCCGTTGTTACGCTGTTTCCCTGGGTTCACCTTACGCTAATACTTCAAAGCGTCCGAACCCGTTGATCGCCTTATCCGTTCATTTTTCCCCAACGCGATCTCCCCGTTTCCCGTGTCCGTCCGATCAGATCGTCAGGCAATGACCTCTGCGAACACCTGTATCCTATTTTTATATCCGTCGGTCAATGATCTTTAATTTATCATCCTCTCAGACTGAAGTACACGATTGTTAACCCTCCTCCTACATTGTAGTTTTATATGTAAGTTATCAAGGAATCACTAAACTGCAGTTTTCCCGTGACAACCCTCAACTACATAAAAGAACATTACCCAAGCAGCAATTGGACCCATGCATATACAGATGGATCAGCCAAAGATTCAATTAAAAATGGAGGAGGAGGATTTCTCCTTAATTTAAAAAATGGAGTGATAAAAACACAGTCAGTTGCAACTGGAAAATTTTCAAGTAACTTCAAAACGGAGGTAGAGGCTTTGAAAACTGCAGCAGAAATGCTCTTGATGGAGGAAAATAAAGAGCAGCAAATAGCTATCTTCACAGATGCAAAGTCAGCTGTCTCAATACTGAAGAGCAAAAACAACACAGAACTAGCAGACCTAAGAGCAGCACTCCATGGATTATGTCAGAAATCCAAAAAAGTTGTAATACAGTGGATCCCATCACATTGCAGTATACCTGGACATGAAGAGGCTGACTAGCAAAAGAGGGCGGACGACTACATCATCCTGACATTGACATTACTTATAATGAGGCAAAGAGGTTTATAAAAAGCACTTATAGAGCCAAATGGGAATCAGAGCATCCAGGCCACCAGAATGATGATGCATATTACAAACTCAACCGAAAAGAACAAGAAGCAATCTTCAGACTCGAACAGGACATAACAGGCTGAAATACCACTTGTTCAATAAACTAAAGATAGGAGATACCGATGAATGTAATTGTGGAACTGGTAAAATGACAGCTAAACATTTGCTGCAGGAGTGCCCAATATATGCAGAACAGAGAAGGATATTTTGGCCCATACCTGCTTCATTTGAGGACAAGCTCTATGGAGATATCAACAAGCTCAAGTTGACCGCAGCTTACATTAACTACACTCAGGTTGACATCTAAAGGTGCGTGAAGAAGTACGTAGACTGCCACAATTCATACCACAGGTATGTCGATAGCAAAAGTATCCCAGCGGCATGAAATGGAATATTGCTTGGCTAGTAAACCCATTACGTGGAAAGTCCGAATCGAAAGCTCACTATGTGGGCGTCATCAAAGGTGGAAAAAGTGTCCTAGTGGCATGAAATGGAATAGTGCTTGCATAGCAAATCCATTGTGTGGAAAGTCCGAATCGAAAGCTCACTGTGTGGATGTCATCTGCAGACAGTATTTCCGGAGGAACAGCCTGTGGTGAACGGAGGGCCCAGTATACGGAAGTGAGGCTAAGCAGACATGTGCAGGACGTGACGATTCCTCGGGTGAACCCAGTACCAGAGCGCTATATGTCGGCTCTGCAATTATGTAAGCTTTCTTGGATGGCGGGGAATGCCCATGATCTGCCCCTGCCTTACCTTGAGGGCTGACCGTTATGTCTTCGGCTGTTCTAAATAGGCCAGCTGGGACGGGGGATAACACCACAACAGTGAGAGTCAAACGTCTTACGAAACCGCCGGGAAGGTTAACCCGGTCAACAAATGCCCGCAGAAGTCGGGTGTGTCGGCCCAACAGCACAAGAAAGCAGCTCTGCTGTAAACAGGCACAAAACAATCCCGTCCGAAAAAGAAAAAAAAAAAACTAACCGGATGAACGCAGAAGAAGAAGAAGAAGAAGAAGAAGAAGAAGAAGAAGAAGAAGAAGAAGAAGAAGAAGAACTTGCTCAGGAATCACAAACAGCCAAAAAATGCTGGGTTGACTGCTATGTCCTGTAAAGGATATGCATCAACATTAAAATGCTGCTTACATTGTTATCTGTTGTCGATTATTTAAGCTATATATACGTTTCCCTATCTTCCTTTTCTTCTCTTAATTATAATTTTCTGCATAAGACTAATATTCCACGTCTTCATTTTATTAAATTGTATTTCTCCTTTCGTTATTGCTTCGATGAACAATCAAATAGTATCTGTAGCTGCTTAGACGTGTGTTTTCTTCGCTGTCCAATATATTCTCAACATTCCTTTATAAATAAAACCACCTCAAGTTACTTCCCGTTTTGTTACACATTGCCCTTCACAAGAACGGCCCACACACAACCTTCCTGTAATCACATGTTGCGCCCGTGTGCTACCAGGACATGTTGTAAAAGACGACTACAGCTGAGATTGGTAATCTCTCACCGTAGAAACTATCAGCCAAACTAGAAACTATCCACTCAAACATGCACTGGCCTACAATGACTTGTCATGCATGGTTATACGCCTCCTCTTCACCATGAGTTTTCACGAGAAGAAGAAGAAGAAGAAGAAGAAGAAGAAGAAGAAGAAGAAGAAGAAGAAGAAGAAGAAGAAGAAGAAGAAGAAGAAGAAGAAGAAGAAGAAGAAGAAGAGAATCGCAAATTTGTGTATGTGGCGACAGGTGTGTTTTTATTTTTAAGTTTTTCAATAAATGTGTTCATACATATAGTGGTTGTTTTCTCTATCTGTGAAACACACATGCACGTATATATAAACGTGTCGAGAGATGGTGCGGGACAGGCCACAACTTGGACATGCAGTGGGACATTACAATCAAACAGTTCATGACACAGACAATAATCCTGTGTTTAGAACATAACATTATACTTCCTCGTTCTCTGAACAAATCTTCGATGTTCAGTTTCTGTCGAACAAGAGCAATACACAGATTGTTTACAATGTTGGCTTGGTACAACACGAAGTGTATACTCGTCTCATGCATTCAGCGCTGGGTTAGCCATAAAAGCCAGTGCTTAGAACACTGCCCCGGGAAGGTTAACCCGGTCAACAAATGCCCGCAGAAGTCGGATGTGTCGGCCTAACGGCGCAAGAACGCAGCTCTGCCGTAAACAGGCACAACGCAATCACATCCGGAAAAAAAAATCCGGATGAACGAAGAAGAAGAAGAACACTGCGAGAAAGAAACAATAATAATAATAGAAGCAGAACCACAAGTAATAGTAGTAGTAGTAGTAGTAGTAGTAGTAGTAGTAGTAGTAGTAGTAGTAGTAGTAGTAGTAGTAGTAGTAGTAGTAGTAGTAGTAATAGTAGTAGTAGTAGTAGTAGTAGTAGTAGTAGTAGTAGTAGTAGTAGCAGCAGCAGCAGTAGTAGTAGTAGTAGTAGTAGTAGTAGTAGTAGTAGTAGTAGTAGTAGTAGTAGTAGTAGTAGTAGTAGCCGTAATAATAGTAGTAGTACGAGTGGTAGCTGCATTAATATAGTTGTTGTAGTGCAAGTAATAGCAGCAGCAGCAGCAGTAGTAGTAGTAGTAGTAGTAGTAGTAGTAGTAGTAGTAGTAGTAGTAGTAGTAGTAGTAGTAGTAGTAGTAGTAGTAGTAGTAGTAGTAGTAGTAGTAGTAGCAGCAGTAGTTAGTAGTACTAGTAGTAGTAGTAGTAGTAGTATTAGTAGTAGTAGTAGTAGAAGTAGTAGTAGTAGTAGCAGCAGCAGCAGCATTAGTAGTAGTAGTAGTAGCAGCAGCAGCAGCAGCATTAGCAGTAGTAGTAGTAGTAGTAGCAGCAGCAGCAGCAGTAGCAGTAGTAGTAGTAGTAGTAGTAGTAGTAGTAGTAGTAGTAGTAGTAGTAGTAGTAGTAGTAGTAGTAGTAGTAGTAGTAGTAGTGGTAGCCGTAATAGTAGTAGTAGTACGAGTGGTAGCTGCATTAATATAGTTGTAGTAGTGCAAGTAATAGCAGCAGCAGCAGCAGTAGTAGTAGTAGTAGTAGTAGTAGTAGTAGTAGTAGTAGTAGTAGTAGTAGTAGTAGTAGTAGTAAGAGTAGTAGTAGTAGCAGCAGCAGCAGCAGCAGTAGTAGTAGTTGGTAGTACTGGTTGTAGCCGTAGTAGTAGTAGTAGTAGTAGTAGTAGTAGTAGTAGTAGTAGTAGTAGTAGTAGTAGTAGTAGTAGTAGTAGTTAGTAGTAGTAGTAGTAGTAGTAGTGGTGATGGTGGTGGTGGTGATGATGGTGGTGGTGGTAGTAGTAGTAACAACAGCAGTAGTAGTAGTAGCAGTAGTAGTAGTAGTAGTAGTAGTAGTAGTAGTAGTAGTAGTAGTAGTAGTAGTAGTAGTAGTAGTAGTAGTAGTAGTAGTAAAAGCAGCAATACTAATAGTAGTAATATTAGCAGCAGCAGCAATAGTAGTAGTAGAAGTATCAGCAGCAGCAGCAGCAGCAGCAGCAGTAGTAGTAGTAGTAGTAATAGTAGTAGTAGTAGTAGTAGTAGTAGTAGTAGTAGTAGTAGTAGTAGTAGTAGTAGTAGTAGTAGTAGTAGTAGTAGTAGTAGTAGTAGTAGTAGTAGTAGTAGTAGTTTGGATAGAATATAGGTGGAAGTGAGTGGCACCTTACAATCTTGACAGACCAAAATATGTGAGTTGGAATGTGACCAAAATTCCACCACAATGACTGGGCAGAGCTTCAGAGAACATGTGGTGCCCAAACGACAAGTTCCCTCTCTCGGCCTTGCCTTGTGTATTCCAGAGGAATGGGTAACCATTACGTCTGGAACAAGGTAGGCTGCAGACGCTGGCGGCTCAGCGTCAAATCTCCGAGACCTCGCCTCCACGAGCAGGTGGCGAGTGGTGGCCAGACCCTGGAACCCAAGGGGCCCGACTTAGAGGCGTTCAGCCAAGTCCCACAGGTGAGGGCCTCGTACGCGCCTGGACCATAGGACGCTTACATCTGTCAATCACAAGTGTCCGGACCTGTGTAAAGCGTGTACTACCGTCAGACTCCCCGCCTGACTTATGCGGATCCTGCGACCATCGGGAATAGGCCCGCCAGAGATATCGCCGGAGATATTGCTCGTCTGTTGCGAGCAAATGTCCCATCCTTCCGCTGTGCGGATCTCTCTACCAGCGAGAATAGGCCCGCCGGAGATATTGCTCGTCTGTTGCGGGCAAATCTCCACCGACTGTGACTGAATAAGTAAAGAAACGATAAAAGTAGTGGTGTTTCAAACGCGCTTGCGCTCCCACCTATGCTACACCCTTCATGTGTCTTCACAAAGTCAGACTAGAGTCAAGCTCAACAGGGTCTTCTTTCCCCGCTGATTCTACCAAGCCCGTTCCCTTGGCTGTGGTTTCGCGTGAAAACGGTGTAAAATATTCCATAAAACATGTTATTAGAAGGATTAGCGATCAACAAACAACTTGACATAATACATCTTCAACAATATAACATTCCAGTAGATTCCCCGTGACTGCGACATTATGTGAATTGTGAAGGTCGATAGTCTT